>VDFB02164165.1:0-16960 GCA_007258455.2 Sequoia sempervirens
TTGAAATCTATTGGGGAAAAAATTTATAAAGGTGTATTAAGCATATGTAGACTTCTATAAATGTGTTTGAGATGTTTTTTGAGTGAGATAAGTGTGGAAATGCATACTTTCAATAAACCCCCTTATAATCGAGGCAAAATGAGGGTTTCATGATTGAGTGACTTAGATAGCATTTACAAGGATGATAGTTGTGGAATTTGGATGTTTATAGACAGGTGAGATATTATCCAAAGGAATCTTGGAGGGGAAATAGTTTTAAAGATGAGTTGTTTTGGAAATTTGGGCTAATTGGAGCCCTGTTCAGCGTAATAGTTCAATTTCAATGGGGTTGTTCCAAAACAAGCATATTAGGTTTTGAGATTTGTTAAAGAGAAGGGTAATGGGTGTCTCTCACAACCTTTTTTTTTGTGGGTTTGATTTGATTTTTTGAAGATATTGATTCTTACTCAAGATGATTTTATACCTTTTACATGTTATTATGCTTCAATGAACATTAAGTGACATTGATTTTTATCAAGATGATTATATTACTTTCGAAGAACACTGTAACATGAAATGCATTTCATTAAGTTGTATCCATTTTTCATTAATTTTAATTTCTTTTGAAATAAAAAATAGTTGCGCACATTTTTTTTATTGGAATAAGAAAGGTTACAAATACATAAGGTTGCACAAAAACAACAAAAAAATAGCATCACAACAAACTTTGATTGCACAATAGAAGCACCATCACATCAACAACTACAAATATCTATAGCTTCCCAACAATAAAATATGCATCTATAAATGACTATAATTGCCCAACAACCAACAACAACAAAATATACATAATATACAGTAGAAAATGTTGGCTGCACATCAGCACCACTAACAGAAAAAATGAGAAGCAACACCTATGGTAATGTTGTGATTGATGAACCTAGCTTCCAACAACATCAGTTGTTGAAAATTTTCATTAGCAACAAGTTGAAAATCCCTATCACTGAGAACTCTCATTGAAATTATGTAAACTATTTTCAAATCTCTTGATTTAATCCTTGATACTAAGCAATGTTTCAACAAGATCAATGTTAACTTGAAGGATAGTCTGAAGAATGATGATGTGGAGGGATAATTTAGAGAAAATAATATAAGCTTCAATTTTCATAGGAAGAAAGTGTGAGAGAACGCAACCAAGGATTGAAACTTCCAAATGAAATTAATAATAACTTGCCTCAATGTATGGTTAATGATATTGTGACGGGAGGAAAGCCTGAGAAGTGTTGCCCTCCAAGACCAAGCTTGAGGAAAGAGAGCTGGAAGAATGGAAAAGAGGGAGTACCACAGTTGGTGAGAATGAAAAAAAAGCCAAAAATCATGTTTAATAGATTATTTTTTGGCACAAAATGGACAAACTAGGGGAGGGTAGATGAATGAAAGATGATCACCCACTGGCAACTTGGAATGGAGAACTTTCCAGGATGTTAGTTAAGACTGAACATCAACTTTTTATTTCTAGATTTGAAAGATTAACTTGTTCCATTGAGCTCTACTAATGGTACACCTCCATTTAGAATTGAGACAAGGAGCCAAGGAGCAAGTAAGGAGGAGTTTTTTGTAATTAATATTTAGAGGAAACCTTTGGATGCTCCAAAAATTAGACCATTTCTAGTGCTTAAGGAAATTATCATGGCAAGGTGTGGACATCAAACATGAGAGTTCAGGGATCAATAGTTGTTGTATTCTCAAGAGTGGATACTTATCAACAGAGGATGTAAGTTAAAATGAGATTTGAATTGTTGCCAAGATAACCAAGTAAAGCTGGTGGGATCCCATAGGTCTTGGAAGGTCTGAATTCCTTTCTTAAAAAGGTGTTTTCCTTTGAAATTTTTGATAGTACGAAGAGGTTTTCCTTCCTGTCGGATTAAATGGTTCCACAAAATAGAGGATGTGGCAAAGCTTAGAACATGACTCAAGGATTGATCAAATCAAGATAGCCTACAAGAGGTTATCTGCCAAGCCAACCAAATGGAATTAAAGGGGGTAGATCCACGATTTTTAAAAAAGGGTGCAAGGAGAAGTTTATCTTTTCGATTAACCAGAGTCCAAGATCGCCCAACTGTAGCTGATTGGATTCAATGTCGAACCAAACATTTTCATAGAGTATCTCCATTCAAAGCTCTAACAATCCATTTTCAAGTAAGGAATATACCTTGAGTATAAGGGTCAATGATTCCCAAACCACCTTTATCTTTTGGTTGGATGCAATGTGTCCATAAGATCATAGGAAGGACTTTCTTATTTCCCCATTTAGCCCAAAGAAAACTCCTTATCAACTGTGTCAACTAGTTGTAGCAACTTTTAGAGGGAATCGAACAAGAAGAGATGCAGACATGGTTGGCCAGGAGGATCTTCTTTGCCACTTGGATACATCTAGCCATAGAGAGAAATTAGTTGGTCCAATTCATGAACTTCTTGTTGAATTTACATAAAAACCACTTTGACATGTCTTTGAGAGTGACACCAATGCCAAAAGGAATCCCAAGGTATCTGGTAATAGACCCATGCTTAACTTCATGCCACTCACTTGGAATCCATGGAGGCTGAGGCTTAGGGTGAGTCATAATGAATTTAGTTTTATGCATTTCCAATTCAAAACTAGAGATAGTACAAAAGAGATCCAAAATATCTAATGTGTGGGCCATTTCCTCAGTAGAATTTTGTATAAAGAGCATGCTATCATCAAAAAAGTGGGAATTGAGGGCTTTCACATTACCTGGCAGCAAGATACCATGTATAAGCTTCGTGGACATAGCATATTGAAAAAGATAGGAAAGAGCATTAGCTGTAAGAACAAACAAGTACAGAGCAAGAGGGCAGCCTTGACGAATGGATTTTTGCAAGGGAAATTGGGGGAGAGGGTTCCATTAATTGAAACTTTGGCATTATCATCCACAAATAGCATATTAATTTTCTTGCATAACTTGGGGCCAAATCCAAGCCATTTTAGCATATTAAGGATGAATGGCCAGCGAATACGATCATAGGCTTTATCAAAGTCAAGTTTGATAATTAGAGCATCTTGGGCAGTTTTTTGTGCCCATTCAATAGTTTCCCACTCAAGAACCAAATTGTCCAGAATGAATCTCCCTCCTAGGAAACTAGTGTTGATGTGTCTGATGGCACAACTAACAAAATATTGCTATTTTGTTTCTCCTGAAAGAGAAAGACAACACATGGATGTATTAGCTCCCAAGGTCTTTGTAGTTGGTTCTCAATTGTGCTAATGTTGCTTAGTGGTCAATGTAATAGTAATATTCAAGGAGCCTGTTGGTGTTGAGCTTTTGCATTGTTTTGAGATCAAACATAAACTTTAAACCTACTCTAACCAGGGTTTTTAAAGAAGCATAAAAAAAGATAGATCAGAGCTTTGGATCAAAAAAGAATTTCAATTCATCCAACTTAACTAGACCTATTACCTTTCAAAGAATTCCTAACTAAAACTGCAGAACAAAATTAACTTGTGACTTACACACAATTTCATTCATTCACAGTGCTAATTTTAACAGCAGATTGCAAGTTACCATTTAAACAAAACAAAAAATAAGGCTTCAATCCTTGAAAGCTTCTTAAATCAAATGATTAAACCAAGATAAACAACATTCTGAAACACAATCTGAAGTAGATTTTAATCTGGTTGCTTCTACTGTTAGTGAAATAGATAAGCAACATTTACAAATCTGGCACAATCACTAGTGTACAGAAAATCCATAACTCCAAATTGCTTCCATCTATACTAAGAAAACTAAAAGATACATTATTGGTTTTCTACTGAATCTAACTCCTACCCTAAAGAAACAAAAGAAGCTCCCATTACAAAGAATCGGGATGTAGCTCTATCTCTTCTATTATCTCTTCTATTTCTCTATGTATTCTAAAAATTCTAACCCTACAACCTCTTAACTTTACAAAGAGGCAAGAATGCCATATATACAGAGTGTACCAAAAAGAAGAATGTGTTGTCCCCTGTCTTAGGGTTTACAAAATATCTTATTTGGTTATAGGAGGGTTGACCCTTAGATCTTTTGAAAAGAGTTGGTTCTACATTGAATGCGTATCCCTATTGTCCATGCTGATGAAAAATTTCTTCCCTCAAGAGAAGCCTTTAGATCTTTTGTTACTACAACATTAACTCTCATGTCTCTGTGTCCATACTCAAACTCCCTTCGAAGGGCTACCTTGAATGCCATAAAGAATTATCATTAATGCCGATCCCCTTTTGTCAATAGTGATCTCAGCTATTACTATGACTCATGCTCTCTTCCTTCTTCTAGCCCCCTTCATGTTCTAGAATTATTTGCCCATTTACCGTCTTCTGGAAGTAACATCAAACTCACCACTATATCTTCGCACCACTATTCATCAAGGCGTTCCATCACCTTCTGATCTCAGAATGAGCCCTGGTTGTTTGCATTCTACCAATTTCCTTCATAGGGGTAGTCAGTCAGTCAAAGGGCCAATAGGCCATTCCTTTAGCTTCTTTTGATTGGTGGCACATAGGCCACGTAAGATTCTCGGGTGGTCAAAGGTTATTTGAATGGAATCGCATGTCGGTGAGACACTATTTGTGTCTCCTCGATGTGATTATGTCTCTTCTAGCAGCTATCGGCGTAACATGTGATAGTCGGTGAAACCTTTTAGCGAGCTACATAAGTCATATTGATCCAACAAAAACCCATTAGCAAGACAATCGGTATCAATTAGAAGTCATAGCAAGCTCCATTGGTCATACCGATATCTTTTTCTATCGCTAAGATCTTACTTGCCGGCAGGACATCATAGCAAGGCTGGATCTTTGACTTGGGGCTTCCCCAACCTCATCCTTATTTTCTGAGCTCGAGCTCCTTTTTCTTTTGGCAAGACCTCTCAATCGGCAAAAGGTCATGGAGAGATCCCCTTGGTTATACCGATATCAATTTTAGTAGCAAATCCATCACTATCGGAAAGAGATAAAGCTGTCGGGAAGACCTTATATCGAGCCCCTCTTCTCTCGACGAGCATATTCCATCTCGGGGAGACTTCTTCGTTTCAGGGAGACCTTACCCCGAACTCACATCCTGTTGCCAAGACATCTCTAGGTCGGCGAGACCTTTCATCGAAAACACTTTGCTTCGCCGAGACACCCCGCAGTCACCCAAACATCACACTGAAGGGAGAACCTTTCGGCGAGACATTTACCATTCAGCCAAACCTCATGGTGATGATACCTCCTTTCACCGCAACTTTAGTTTATGTCGTCAAGACATCATGGTGTTGGCGAGATATTATGCCGAAGGCATACCCCTTTCGCCAAGACCTCACTATATTGGCAGGACCTTTCACTGAATTCACTCATTATCCCCGAGCTCATTATATTTTGGTGAGACTCGATCAAGTCGGTGAGACGTTATGCCGATATTATCTCATGTTGACGAGACTTTCTTCTTTCACCGAGACTTCATACCGAAGTCTCCTCTTTTTCTGAGAGTCCATTTAAACAATTTTCGGGGAGACTTTATTGGTTGGCGAATCCTTTTGCTAAGCCTAAACCCTTCGGAAAGACATTACTCAGTCGCTGAGACTTCATAGCGACCCCAAATATTTTGCCGATGTTACCCTCTTTCACCAAGACATTACTTGTTTGGCCAGACCTCACACGAAAGGGAGAACCTTTCGGTGAGACCTTTTACCATTCGATCAGAATTTATGGCGAAAGCACCAACCTTTTGGTGATTTTATTTCATTTCGGGGAGACCGACTCCCTTAGCAGAGACTTCATCCCGATGCAAATCCCTCTTGCCGATACCTCATTTAAAGCCAGCGAGACCCCGACTAGTCGACCAAACACTACGCCAAAAGTGAACCACTCTACCCGAGCTCGAATCTTTTCGGTGGGACTCCAATGGATCGGCAAGAGGTTATGCCGATGTTACTTGATGTTGGTGAGACTTTCCTCCTTCACTGAGACCTTATGCCAAACATGAAATCTTTTGGCATGGGCTCCTCCAGTCGATGAGACACATAAAGACTTACGGTGACAGAGATGTTTGGGCGACCTGTGAGCCTCATATGAATACAACGCACTGTCAGTCGGTGAGACAACTATAGGGTCTTGCTGAATTTCTCCTTAGAGGAATTTTATGCCAAACTGGATTGAGGAATGCTTCCTAACTGAGCCCTTTGAGAAATATCATCATGTGCACAATCCGATCCTGCGAAACAAGGTCTCCATTAGTCCTTAGAAGCATATATAAAATATATCATAATAAAATACACTATTGCTTATGATTATTTCATTCAATTTTAGCAAGAAGAAAACCAACTCAAGCTTAGATAGAACCAAAATGTAATAGAACAAGAGACAAAGTTAGGAGGAAAATATAAGAACCCCAAAGGTCAAAGCAAATAGCAGAGGCAACAAGACCAAAAAGAGAAGGGGGACCCATTTTGTTCTAGGATAAAATGGGGGTGGTTATGCAAGGCATAACAACCAGTTTGTTCAGGTTGAGCAATGTCCTGAGTGATTTATTAAATTCTATGTGCAAGTGCTTTAGCAATGATTTTATAAGACATGTTGAGGAGGGTAATAGGTCACCAACCATTAATAGTGTCCTTATCTTTTCCTATGAGAATGAGTTTGATCAAGCCCTAATTAATAATAGGTCCTAATGATCCCATTTCAATTCCTTCATTGTAAACATTATAAAAATCCTCGCGAATATGAGGCCAAAGAGCCCAATAAAACTCCACTGACAACCCATCAATGCCAAAACTTTTTTCTACTGCCATACACTAAAGGGCATCATCAATCTCTTCTATGGACAACAGGTGGTCAAGAAATTTACTATATTTTGGGTCAATTTTTTGGGGGATGTAGCCTACAACATAGTCCTCAAGGATGGGAAGGATGTTGTCATTAAAAAAGTCATCTATAAAAATATTTTTAAAGTGCTCATAGAAAGTTTGTAAAATGGCATCATGGTTGGTTTGCAGGGATCCATCAGCAAATTTGATGGAAAAAATGTTTTCCTTTTTGTGTTTGTGTTGTAAATATTGAAAGAAAAACTTGGTCCCTCGATCCCCCTCCCTAATCCATTGGAGACATTCACGAACTTGAGCACCTTTTCCTTTATAAGCAACCATTTTTCGAAGAAAATTTTCAGTATTAGTGAGTAATTGCTGCATAAAAATGTTTTGTGGGTTTATAGCTAGGATAGCACGCCCATGTTCAAGTTGCCCTTTGAGGGATTTTTCAAGCCTACGATACTGAGTAGTAGCTTTTCTCCCATATTCACAAAGAAAGGAAGTGCATCTTGCAATGTTTCTCTCCCACTAGCTAATCCATCTACAATGCTGAGGTTTTGGCTCAAAGTTCCAAGTAGAAATTAAGCCATCAATGCAATCCTGATTTTTGAGATGAGAGACATTCAATTTGAATGGAAAATATTTGGAGAGGGGGCTATGGTTGGAGAGCTCAATGGTAGTAAAAATTGGAAGGTGATCAAAAAGTGTAGATGGGAGGTCTGGCATACAAGGCAACCATCAGGAGGTAAGATAGTGCAATTAGGGGAGATATAAAAATGATCCAACCTACTCATTTTTTGCAAAATCCCTTCCTGAAAATTGTTTCAAGTGTACCAATGCAACATCTGAATGTTGGATTTACCCAAAATGGGGTCATGAACTCCAAGGGAATTTCCTCCCAAGGTCCAAGCTTCAAATTCAGATTGGGATAGGCATGAAGAATTATTCTAGATACGATCAGATGGGTTTTCAACCATGCTAAAGTCAACCCCTAGGATCCATTGAGCATTAGGAAGGTGTAAAGGAATCCAATCCCACAAAAGGATTCTCTCAAAGGGATCATTTGGAGCATAATTAATGGATCAAAATCCAATAAGAACATCATTAATGATAACAATGGCCCAAACACAATGATTATTGGTATCAACACCAGAAGCCACTATCTTATTTGCTAGCCAAGGGGTGAGACCCAAAAAAACACCTCCTCCACCATCATCATGGTTGGTATGGAGGAAAAAAGCCCCCTACCAAATGGCATCAAGGGTAGCATCTAAACAGACACCACTAGCTTTTACTTCTTGCAACATGAGGACATTTGTTTGGATTGACTAGATAGATTGTTTGACTTGGTATTTACGAGTAGGGATAGTAAAGCCCCACATGTTCCAAGATTGACTATGGAACTTCATTGGGATGATTCAGGGAGTGTTTCCTCATCTGAAAGTAACACATTCAACTAGTTTCCCGCAGGGCAAGATTCTAAGATCATAGAGTGGTCTTGGTTAAGGCATTCTTTGGATAGCACTTGAGTATGAGAAGTAACATGAATAGTGGGTTGGGAGGTTGGGAAGGCCACGTGGGGTGAGTTTCTACTGGGGATGGATGCCTCTTTCTTCATTTTAGATGCTCTAAAATCGTAATTAGTTACGACATCCTTGAAAGATTTGGGTCCAATGGGAGAGGGTAGCTGCTAAGGAGAAGAAGGAATGAAGGGAGGGTGGGAAGAGTTGGAAGAGGATGGGTTATTAGAAGAAGGAATGGAGGGAAGATGGGAAGACTTGGAAGAGGATGGGTTATTATTAAGAGTAGGGGGACTTGGTTGTAGGATCATTAGAGGTCTCACTATTAGGAACAATAGAGGTAGGGTGTGAGATCACTAGTGGAGACTGTGTTAATCTAGGTTTATGGAAGGTACAATCACGAATGAGGTGTCCTTCCCTATGATAGTAAAAATGGGCATTAGGTTTGTTAAGATAAACAATTAGTTGTTCAAACTCTAGGCCAGGACCAACAATCTTGATGGAATTAGGGAGAGTCTGAGTCAAGTCCATCTCAATGCAAACTCTAGGGTGTGTATGACGGCTGACCCATTTCTCAGAATGTTTCTTACACCAGAGTACCTTTCCCAATTGAGAAGAAATGTCTTGTAAGAGAGGGAAAAAGGAAAGATTGAGAAAGGTAAATTCAACCCACATAGGGTGTTTTTATTTTTTTATTCCTTCTAGATGAAAATCAATGTCCCAAGCTTGAACATAGCATGTTTGGCCACAAATTATCCAAGAGCCATATTGTAGAGCAGCACGGGCATGGTCTGGGTCAATAAAGGTGCAGGAAACATAACCCATACCAAGGTCCCTAATTGATTCTATGGTCCACCCCTTTAACTCCCAATTATTGAGGGTCCATTTAAAGAGGTCTTGTTTAGTCTAGATTCACTTGAGGAAGAACATGATAATTGTTTTTCCTCTACAATTTGAGAAGATCTCAATAATATCATCGGGCAGTTCGAAAGAGATCACCTTACCTTCTGAGTTTTTGTTGTGTGGTTCTGCCTTCAATTGGCATTGAGGACAAGAGCCTTCTTTATCAACATTGTTCTGGGCCTGGTTGGATTGTTGGTGTGTAAGCCTGCAGCTTGGGAGATAGTAGAGGTGGTGTTCTCCACACCATCACTCATGAGGCACATGGGGTTGTTGTTTTTCATTTTTTCTGGTTCTGAGGTGCTACGGTCTTTGGATTTTTTCTTCATGTTTTTGTGTTTGGTTTTCAATGCAAGGTGGGCTCCAAGATCCACAGATACTAACGGATCCATGCTGGAAGAGTCTTCTAGCACAACAAGATTTTTTCATGCATGATATAGCGAACGTTAGGGTTCCATAACTACGCCCAGATTTTTCCCTAATATTCACTGTCTTCACTTTCACGTAGATTTTCCCTAGTCTTCACCGTGACTTTTCCCTCGTTTCAATTCTTCGTTTCCTGGTTCGCCATGATTTTTCCCTAACAATTACAGATCATTCAACTTTTTCCCTAACAGTTTCCTGATCATTTGAATTTTGCGTAATTAAGTTCTACTTCACCAAATAACCACACTCATTAAAAGAGTTTAAAAAACAAAATAATGTCAAAAGTAAATTCATTCAACAGAGCTTGAAATCATGGGTATTCTCAAAATGAGTGTTTGATAAAAATGTATTGGTAGACATGTATAAAAAATGTGGTACAATAGAAAAGGCAATTCATTGTTTGAAAAATCTCCTCAAAGAAATAGATGGATTACCAATTGTAATTCATAAGTTTTATTAAAATGTTATTTTGTTAATCTATATCATACATTATCAATCATAACTTTAAACAATTCTAAGATAATTATACATTCCATTTTGAAAATTCAAAGTAGAAAGACATGCGCACGAGGAACAAATTAGATAGAATATCAATTCTTATATAGCAAACTAAAAAATAATTGTGTTTGTGCATATACAAATTTGGAATTTGTCTACTCAGAACAAGTTTTACAAATTGTGGCATATATGCCATCTCAAGATCTATCAAACCCTAAGTACATGTCAATCTATATCATATCCTAATCTTGTGTTGGACCATCAAAATTGAGCCTCCTCGAAGAAGTTAGATGCTCTGAAGTTTCCTACACAATAACATTTCAAACCACAAATTAGATTATGTGAATGGTTGACAAGGTAGACTAGTAAATAGAAACTTATATACCTTCATTTATAAATTACAATTTTAACATCAAAATCAGTATACATGTACTATATTATATCAATAATACAATTTTTGTTTACCTAAGATCTTGCTCTCTTTTATGCAAGACGTTCTGCATATAATTGTCCCTTAGGATGATCAGGATTCCTCATATAAAGTAATGGTCTCTCACTTGTCACAGTGCTGAGTCGAACAGAGGACTATAGCATATAACATAAAAATGATACAAATTAACATATAATTGTTGACAAATAATCATATCTACTAACCACATATCTACTCTTATCTAAACATAAATGATATGCAATATAAAATAAACACATACCTAATGTGATGCTATGACACTAGATGGGCTCATAGTGGATGAATCAGCTAAGATGATTTCCTATATAAAAAATGACAAGAATGTAAATGCACATGCACATATAATTATAATGTCAAGAATAAAAAAAATATATATACCTGTTGTGCAACTTCATCCAATGGGTCAGACCCAATCAACAAGGTTGTATAAGGACTAGGTTGCTACATAAATAGACAATATTACATTAGATTATCAAAATATGTACATGTATTTAAACATAATAAATTTCAAATATTAACATCTAAAATAATAATTTAAATAATTTACCGTGTACTGATTGTCTAAGGAAAATGAAATGGTAGTATGTTTAGCCTACTGCACTTCTGACATCTGCTCCTCTATTAACAATTGTTAAAGATTCCAACACACAAACATATATTAGTACAAATATCTTTCATAAAATATGAAAATTTTTACATAAAACTCACTATGAAATTGCTTTAAGACTTACCAGTCCTCCCATATCATCCCTGGTAGTCAATGTATCTCTTGCAAATGTTCCACTCCATGCTCTATCAACTCCTACATCCACTATGCAAATCTATTATGTCAAGTTGCTAAAGTTTGAACATTTAAAATGACTATTTCCAAAGTGTATAATTTCATGTCTGATAGTTCATCGAGTGTCTCATAGATTTGACATACTTTTCTTAATTAATCTAAATTTATATGAATAGACTCGTGTATTGTTGGCACATTTTCATTTGGAAACAATGGTTGTGGTGGAGGGTTTGGAGGGTATTCATTTTCTACAAGATTAAGGTTTTCATTTTGTGTGGGATTAGGGTTTTCATTTTGTGTGGGATTAGGGTTTTCATTTTGTGTGGGGTTAGGGTTTTCATTTTGATCCATTTTAAACCTATTAATTGATAAAAAAAAATTAAAATTAACAATGGTTTTAATGTAATGAAAAATCTATCAAATATACCCTATTTTTGACTAAAATTCAAAAAAAAAATGCAAAATGAATATAAATTGAATAAAAATTGAAAAAATCAAACATACCTTACAAATTTGATAATTTTTTTGGCAATTTCACCTCTCCCGAATGGATATCCAAGACACGCTATTGAAATCAATGCACAAGCATAGTAAAAATATAACTCTTGGGTTTTTTTCAATTTTGTTTATAGCATAGGAAACATATATCCATTTACTGATTTACAACCTCTTTAATAAAATGGTCGAGTTCGGGACTTGACCATATTTAACTATGAGTGGTATTTTTGAAATATTTAATATTTAATATAATATATATTATATTAATCTTAATATAATACATATATTATAATATAATATTATACTATATTGATATTATTATTTTTTTTTAATTTTTAATTTTTAGTGACCTAGGGTATCCCCACGACCTCTGCCCAGCACCCCAACCTTACACTGGTTCAGATTGAGGGCGAGCGGAGGGCGAGACTAATCCCTGGATCCACAGTGCTTTCCTTGCAGCCAGGTAAGCCGGTCAAATAATTTCGACGAGCCAGTCACCCAAGACCTCGGGGGCAGAACCCCAAGGGACTCAAAGCAACTCTGCTTGCGGGGGCATATTGATATTATATTGATATTATATTGATATTATATTGATATTATATTATATTATATAATATCACCTCTCGAGGTTTTTTTAATTATAACACAAACAAGGATATCCATTTTCTAATTTATAGACTTTTTAATAAAATGGTGGGGTTCGGGACCCGACCATATTTACTTACATGTGGTTTCTTGAAATATATAATATTTAATATAATATATATTATATTAATTTTTAATATAATACATATATTATAAATAATATAATACATATTATTATATATAATTTATATTAATAATATAATATATAATATATTATATAATATAATATAATATCAATATAATATAATATTATATTATATTATAATATAATATATTTATTATATTTATAATATATAATAATTCATATATTATATTATAATATAATATAATATATTTATTATATTATAATATATAATAATATAATTTATATAATATGACCCCTCGGGTTTTTCTTTAATTATAACACAAATAACGAATATCTGTTGCATAATGGATATCTATTCATAACGGACATTCATTTTCTAATTTACAGAATTTTTAATAAAATGGTTGGGTTTGAGACCCGAGCATATTTAATTGTGCATGGTTTTTTTGAAATATTTAATATTTAATATAATATAATATATATTATATATATTATAATGTGTGTAAGAAAATATGTGAGTTATACTAACAAATAACACACAATGAGATGAAATGTATTACAATAAGGAAATCTAACTTAACCAAAGCATAATTTGATAAAATAGTTCCTTAAAAACATTTCATCTCCCTCTATTCTTAAATGTCCTAGTAATTATGCTCTTAGATCTTATTTGTGCACTAATCACTGGGATGTCACCTAAGAAACGAGTAGCCTATTTAACTACAATGCAGAATCTAAATCTACATCTACATGATTGAATGATTCAGCTGAATGAAATGATGAAATGGCATGATGAAAGAATTGTTGTATACAAAGTGATATGGAAATGATGCAAAACAGAATTAAACTAAATGGAAATTATCCTAAATGCTGAACAAACTAAGAAACATCTAAAGGTGCCATGATTCTAATATGAATTGTAATCTATTCTAAGTGATGAATTGAAAATGTAAACTAAGCTCTCAAAAGACTTGAATGAATTCCTGCAGAGTAATGTTATGCTAATGCTCCTTATGAAAAAGTTGTAAATGGGCCTCAATTTATAGATTTCACCAAGGCATTAGGTGATTTGGTAGTAATGAACGATTAAGATATGATTTGGAGAAATCAATGGTGAGGAATGAGAAGAATGGAGAAAACAAGGCAATTGTTCCCTTTAGTATAACAATCTTGCCAAGTGTAGAAGGGAATCAATTGAAGGAGGAAGCCATGTGTCCTGAAGTTGGTTAAAATTGTTGAGAGCAAATATCAATTTTAGAAAATAAGAATAATTATTTTCATGTGACACATGGTGAGTTGGAGGGTGAGGTGGAAGGAAGTTAGAAGATTATGTAGAAATGTGACAAATTCAAATTTAATGAGAGGGAATCAATTAAAATAAAACAAATTAGTTATATTTGTTTATTTCAATTAAATCATGAAGAAGGTGAATTAGAAAAGAGGAATTAAGAAAATAGGAACTATGTAAATAAATTTGCCAATTTATTTATATAGTAGAGGAATCAAGATTTCATTAATTAAATAATCAATATTTAATTAATATTCTCCAGACCAATTTTGGATGTATACATTTTTCCCCTGTTTGAAGTGACGTGATTACGCATTACTTCAAAGAAAAATTTACCAGTGCTACTTAAATTTCAATGATGCCTCAAATAGTGATTTTCAGAAGATTACGACTATATGCCCCCTTGAGAGATAAATCGAGGAATTTGTGATAAAAAAAAAAGATTTTTGATTGTTTTTGAGATTTTCACTTATTTGTGATGATGATGATGGTAAAATCCTGATTTGATGATATTCCAAATATTTATCTCCCGATATGGAAGAATTTGAGCTGCCACAATTAATTGCCCCTTAAAAGAAATTAAAATATGTCACCAAAATTACCTTTTTAAATACCCTTATTAAGAGGTAAAAAGTGAAAAAGGAGTCATTTGTGCATGTTGTGATTTTGAAAATTGTTGAAGTGAGAGAGCACTCCTAAGAATTTGAGGAAAATGGAAATCCCCCACGAGACTCATCGATTTGAGCGAGTGCGGTGACACAACCAGCCAGTAGGATACGAATCTCCAGTAGGGATTTCAAAAAATTTCTTGTGAATTTGAAATAGTTTTTCTACGTTTTAGTTTTTATTTTTTTTATTTCAAAAAAGCTTCGGTGCTTTAAAAAATTTTAATGGCGCTTAGGCTAAATTTTTTGGTGCTTTCACCAATAGTTTTAGCACTTCCGCTAGATTTGATGGCACTTCCATAGACTGTTTTGGCGCTTTCACTTATGGCACTTCCTCCTATAATGGTGCTTTTAGTTGCTCAATAGGTCAAAATTAGGAAATGGAACTTCTACTTAGGGTTTCAGTGCATTGGGGACATTCTTTGACACTTCAGATGAAATGGAGCTCCTGCGAGATTTCCCTACGCATAGGAGGAATTCTCCAGCACATCCGCAAAAATGGTGAATCAGAAATATTGTCTGGCACATCGGAGGAATCTTTCAGGGCATCAAATGAAATGGTGCTTTTGCATACTAGAACAATGCATCTGCCCCTTTTGGTGCATTAAAGCTCTGTTATGGCGCTTCTAGGGAAAATTTGAAGATTTTATGATTTTTCTCCTTGAATTTGGTGATGTGTGATCGCATTATCCAATGATCTGGTATTGATGATAAAATACATGATTTAGTGACCTCATGATAGGCGAGATACACTAATAGTGATGTCGTTTTGACCTCATGATAGGCGAGATACACTAATAGTGATGTCATTTTTACCTCATGATAGGTGAGAATAAAAAAAAATGTTGATGAGATTTGATGAAAATCTCACTAGAACTAATAGGATAATTGATTTGATGTTTGATTGTTTTGCTGATTTAATTTGGTTGATTAATGTTGGATTTTTTTGTTGATTTGTGATGTTTTGAAAATGATAGGAGATGGATTTAGATAATCTTCAGTCTTGAGAGCAATTCCCACGGACTTGGGAGATGATTTGACAGTTGTCTCATGCTGATAGAGATGTTATTGAGTGATGTGTTCTATCTTCATTGATTTATATGCACCCCAAATTAGGATTAATCAAGGATTACTAATTGCATTAGTCGAGAGGTGGCATAGTCACCACAACACTTTTCACCTGCCCACCGAAGAGATGACTATTACACCAGAGGATGTCTACTAAATATTGTGGATTCCTGTGATGGGTGATATTGTGACCTATGATCACATTGAGTAGGGAGGTGTAGATGCTTTGTATCAGATTTTCCAAGATGATCATATTGTTGGGTATTGGATACCATGGTAGGAGATTTTTGTGAGATATGCCTCTTTTCCTTTTGTGCTTGTGGGATTTGTCGGTGGCTCCTTATGTCCCAACAAAATGGCAAAGGGATTTTTTGTTGGATGGGGACATACCTTAGAGCAGATGATTCAGTTTGGGACCCATTTTCCTTGTGATTCATGCATGCTTGCACACTTATATCACGATTTGCACCAGGTGGTATATATCAGGGGAGCCAGTTTGTCTGCATGGGTTACATTGCTCCAGGTCTAGGCCTGGGAGCATATTATAGTGACATGGCTAGGGAAAAATAGATTTTGGCCATTTGGGAGGCCTTATATCTATGGCTATGTAGGTGTATTTTTCCAGCATAAGTTGGGAAAACTAGAGTATTGGCACTGAGTACTAGATAATTTGGATTCAGTTGTTCAGAGACCATATGTAGATTGTGAGCAATGGCTTGAGGATCATCTAGAGATGCCCGTTGTTATGACATCGAGGTATCTTATCAAATGGACACGCTATATCATCAAGAGATTTTTGTTGTGGAGGGTGCTTAGGCAGTACAACAGAGTGCAGGGGATGCCTCAGGGTTCGACTATGTATGCACAGAGGCATCACGATGTGACCAAGTGGGGACCCTCACTATCCTATGATGTTGCTTGCGAGGAGTTTGTTCACTTACAACCAGTGATGTGGGATTCTCATCCAAAGATTGTTGAGGGATACATGAGTGAGGAGTACTCACAATATTTTGATGAGCATCCATTTTTGAGGATTTTGAGGCCTGATGAGTCGATGCCAACGTTAGAGGATGATGAGGATAGGCAACCTAGACGAAGATGAGGCAGAGGTGGTGGAGATGAGGAGGATGGGGAGGGTGGAGATGATGGTAGAGATGACAAAGGTGATGATGGTGGTGGAAGAGATAGAGGAGGGGGTTCCCACCCTGGGTTTGATGTCAGAGTGACTCGTAGGAGGTGATCATTAGTGGTAGCAACACAACAACACATTCAAATACACTTACCCTCATAGTAGC
>VDFB02164166.1:0-21594 GCA_007258455.2 Sequoia sempervirens
CAAACTTCACTAGGAAGTTGAAGAAAGGAACTAGAAATTATAAAGATATGTTGCCCTTTAAATGTTTCAATTGTGGTAATATTGGTCATTATGCTTCAAGATGTTTGAATAGAGCTGTACATAAGAAGAGAAAGGACTATAAGGACAAGGATAGAAAGGATAAGAGATATAAGAAGTTGTACTATATTAAAGAAGAAACAAGAATTTCAAATGATGAATTTGAGAATGAGGCTGATGATAGTGAATGCTTATTCTTAACTTTGGATGAATCTGAGAATGAGGTTGATGATAGTGAATGCTTATTCTTAACTTTGGAAAGTAAATATGTATCCACTAACCCTAGAAAATGTGTAAGAAAAAAGGCTTTAGAGAATAAGAGGAATAGGATGGAAGGTAATTTGGTTACCATTTTTATGCAAGACAGGATGAAGACTACTAGGTAATTGATAGTGGATGTTTTAATTACATGACCAAAGATAAGAGTAAGTTTACTAAACTTGAGAAATATGATGGTGGTTTAGTTATGTTTGGTGATGATTCAGGAGCTAAGATTTGTGGGAAAGGTTCAATTAGTTTTTATGGAGTGCACAATATTGATGATGTATATTATGTGAAGGGTTTGAGGCATAAGCTTCTAAGTGTTGGTCAGATGTGTAGCAATGGTTTTAAACTTGTGTTTCAGAATAATACCCATGAAATTAGAAGAGGATATAGAAATGGAGGTATTGTTGCTGTGAGAAGAAGACCTCATGGAAACATCTATCAACTTAAGGGAGTTGATGATCAATGCCTTGTATCTCATATCAATAAAAGTTTGTTATGGCACCAGAGAATGGGACATGTAAATTTTGATAACCTAGTCAAAATCACTTTAAAGGAGATTGTTCAAGGGCTACCCATAATCACAAGACTTGCTAATGCTATTTTTAGAAGTTGTCAATTGATGAAACAAACAAAGATGAAACTTTAAGGGAAAACAACACTCTACTACCAGAACGCTAGAGTTAGTTCATACCTGATTGGTATGACTAGAATTGGAAAATTGAATGGTGATAGGTATTTCATACTTCTTTTTATAATTATACTCGAATGACATGGGTTGATTTTCTTAGAGAAAAGACTCGGGCTCTGGATAGGTTTAATGTATTCAAAGCAAGAGTGGAAAAAGAAGTAAATTTGAAAATCAAGTTTTTGAGATCTGATAGAGGTGGAGAATTCACTTCTGGTGAATTTAATGCATTTTTTCAACAACATGGCATAAAAGACAGTTTTCTACTCTAAGAACCCCTCAATAGAATGGAGTAGTTAAAAGGAAAACTAGGAAAGTACAGGAAGCTGGTAGAACCATGATGAAAGACTCAAATGTACTAGATGTGTACTCGAGAGAGGCAATACACACTACTTTTTATGTTCTTAATAAAGCTCATATCAGATACAACAACATAAAAGAATCCTTTTGAGTTATGGATTGGTAAGACTCCTACTGTGAAGTATTTCAAGGTATTTGGAAGCATATGTTATATTAAAAGAGATGATGAAAATATTAGATAGTTTGATGCTAGATGTGATGAAGGAATCTTCCTTGGATACTCTACTACTATCAAATCATACAGATGCTTTAATAAAAGATTAAGAAAAGTTGTTGAAAGTCCTAATGTGAAAGTTGATGAAGACATACACAGACCTATTGAGGTAAGTGAAGTTGAACCTAATGATCCTATTTGTGGATATGTATCTGAGGAGATTAAGGAGAAGGAAGAAAAAGAGAAAGAAGAACAAATGGAAGAAGAAAAAGAAGAGAATGAGCTGAAATCTATTGTTAAGACTCCTAAGTATGTACAAAAGAACCATCTGGAGGAGCAAATAATTGGAGATAAAAGTAAAGGTGTGAAGATAAGAAGTAAAGTAGAAGTTGAGGTAAATCTATGTTTACTCTCTAAATTTGAACCTAAGTCTATGAGCGAAGCATGTGAAGATGAGAGTTGGATGAAGGCTATGAAAGAAAATTTGTAGTAGATAGAAAAAAATCATACATGGGAACTAGTCCCTAGGCCTATGAATAAAAATGTGATTGGCTCGAAATGGGTGTTCCGGAATAAGCTAAATGAAAGTGGAGAAGTTGTAAGGAAAAAGGAAAGACTTGTATGCAAGGGATATTCACAAGTTGAACATATATATTTTAAAGAGACATTTCCCCTATGGCTAGAATGGAAGCTATTGGGATTTTTTTGACATTTTCTACCCAAAAGGACTTCAAAGTGTATCAAATGGATGTTAAGTCAACATTTTTGAATGGTGAATTGGAGGAAGAAGTGTACATGGAACAACCTGAAGGGTTTTAGTTATCTGAAAAATCAGACATGGTTTATAAGTTGAAGAAGGCATTGTATGGATTGAAGCAAGCTCCAAGAGCTTGGTATGTAAGATTGGATAGATACCTAACAAAGCAAGGATTCAACAAAGGCTCTGCTGACAAAAATATTTACTTCAATGTGCAAGGTAACAAAATGTTGATAGTAGTTGTATATGTTGATGATATCATTTTTTAAGGAATGTGTAAAAAGTTTGTTGAAGAGATGTAGAAAGAATTTGAGATGTCTATGATTGGTGAATTGAATTTCTTCCTTGTTCTACAAGTGAATCAAACTGATAAAGGGATATTTATTTCATAATCTAAGTATGTAAAACAGTTGTTGAAGAAGTTTGTGATGGATGATTCCAAACCAGTTTGTACTCCTATGGTAACTAGATGTAATCTTAGCATAAATGATGAATATGATAAGAGTGATCAAAGTAAATAAAGATCTATGATTGGAAGACTTTTGTATCTTATTGGTACTAGACCAGATATTATGCATGTAGTATGTTTAGTTTCCAGATTCCAAGAAGATCCTAAAGAAGCACATGTTACAGATGTAAAGAGGATATTTAGATATCTTAAAGGTACACTAGATTATGGATTATGGTATCCTAAGAGTGATGATTTCACCTTGAGTGCTTATATCGATGTTGATTGGGTTGGATGTATAGATGACCAGAAGAGTACTAGTGGTGGTTCTTTCTTTCTTAGTAGAAGATTGGTTTCATGGTTGAGTAAAAAGAAAGACTTGATTTCTTTATCCAGTGTAAAAGTAGAATAGTTTGTTGCAACATCCTATTGTACATAGGTTTTATGGATGAAGCAAAATTTTAAAGAAATAGGAGTGATATGTGATGAGCCTATGTCTATTTTATGTGACAACACAAGTGAAATAAACATTTCAAAGAACTCAATTATGCATTCAAGAATAAAACACATATCTATCAAATATCATTTCCTGAGAGAAAAACTGTTGGAGAATGAAGTCAGATTGGAGTATGTGACAGCAAAGGAAAAAATTGCAGACATATTTACTAAGGCTCTTTTGAGGATACTTTTGAGGATCTTAAAGAGAGGTTGGGGGTCATTGGCCCTCTGAACTATGTGCACATGAAGGTGCATCAATCAAGTGAATTCATAGATTGTTTATTTATCTATACTGATAAATGGGTCTACTCTACAAGGGGAGTAGAAAAGATTTTCATTGTTGCAGTATGAGTTTACTCCTAAGCGGGAGTGATTAGAGTTATTGGTCTTTGCTATTGATGTCAAAGGGGGAGAGAAAGTCAAGTGAAAAAAAAATCCAGTAGAAGAGGTGTTATCCTAGGTGGGGTATTCTGTAAATTTTTTTCTTTGATGGTTTTTCACATCATGTGTTGCCATCAATGACAAAGGGGGAGATTGTTGCAAGTATGATCCAGTCTAGTGGTGTTGTCATTAATGTTACCATTGATGTCAACATAGTTCAGTATGTTGTAGATTATACATGTATAGCTGGTGCTGAGATGTTGTTAGTACATGGAGCTATCTTTATGTCATTGCAGGTGTATTGTGTTGATGAGTTTCCAAGTGATTTTAAGAAAATTAATAAAGAAGAGAAGTCAAAGTGATGAATGTGTTTAATAGAATGTGATTTGGTATGTGCTTCATATTTCTACTATGTTCATCCTATGCTTGTTTGGATCTGAAGATTTAATAATGGTGATCTTGTGGTGATATATCCTAATTTTTACCTTCTGCTGTGATAGTACATGAAAGTTACGTTCACCAGTGTGTGAATTGTTTTTACAGAGTTGATCTTCTATGGATAGAGAGAAATGTTTTTTCTCTACAGTATTTCATTGTTTTTTTTCAGATCTTGTGGATCTGAGATATGTATTGAGATGGTGTTTTCTAGGTTTTGGAAAAGAAGGTTGAAGTTTGTTGATTCAAAAGTTATGTTTTTGTGTTTCAGTATGGGTTTGCATAGTCTAGATGAACTAGTGAAATGTGTTTAGAGTTTGAAGCATATTGCATTTTTTTAAATGTATCTGAAGAAATATGAGACGTATTTTTGTGCATAATGAAGTGTGTTGTGGATTATGTGTGTCATCTTCTTATTGGGAAGTGTGTACATCAATGTTCATTTGTGTTTTCATTAAGTTTGGCCGACCTGGTGTTTACACTTCATTTGAAGAATAAAATTTAATTAAGGAAGTGTGTGGTTGATCTAAGACATTATTTTTGGCCTTGGTTAAATTTTTTATTGGTCCACTCTCATTCCTTTCCACTGTGGGAATGTTGAGTTGCTGACCTAATTTAATTTTATGAAATGAGGTATTTGTGGATGACCTTGGAGAAAGTTTCTAAAGTTGAGGATGGTATAAAAGAAAGTTGAATTGTGAAGAATTGTATGACAATGTGATGCAAACTGATGAAAGTGAGACACAAATCATAAGATCAGAAGTGCGTGTGTGAGTGAGTTGAGACAATAGTTCTTTATTTTGTTGGATTCCTGAAGGTAGTGAGCTAAAGGTTTTTGCAATCCTTATTCAAAGCTATGGATGTGTGTTAATTGTTGTGGTGGATCTTTTGTTCTCTTTTGTATCTATAGGTAGTGAGTCTCCCTATTGGACAATGACTCCTTTTTGCAGTCAGTGATCCTTTGTAATTGGACAATGAGTCCTATTCTGGGTAGTGAGCCCTTGGCAGTGAGCCTCTGTATTTAGTTTTATAATCTTTTTATATTGTGAATTAACCCTCATGATGGTTTTTCCCTTATTGTGTTTTCCACATAAAAATATAGTGTTCCTTGTGTTGATTTACCTTATGTTATTTGTCTTTCATGCTCTTACTTAATAACAAAATAATATGGTTATGGAATTGATAAGTGTTGAAGTCTCAAGTTTGAATTTTGTGATAACTGATTCACCCCCCCTCTTAATTGTCATGTGCCTGTTTAACACATTCAGGATAACATGTACAATATAGAAGGTAAATTTCCATAAGGGATAATAGATAGTCATGAGCCATAGTAGTCTCCATAGAAGAAAAAATGTTTCTCATGAAAAGTGACTTTATCTCAAAAGGCAACCTCAATGAAGAAAAACAATTAGTTAAAAGAACATTCATGATAGCAAGTCACTACATGTAGAGTGCAACCTTTTCAATATGTAACATAGTCATTTCAAGGAACTGTCACATCTAATTTAGGACAAAGAGCTCACCATGCTAATATCTATCAAGTATCAGGGACCATGCCAAAGGGTAGCACTATGAAAATTCCCAAAGAAGAAGATTAAGTTACAGTCAAGTGGAAGTGCTCTCAACCTATGTATGTTGATTACTAGTTTAGATGACAATATGAGGGAGGAGTATTGTATGATAGCCAAGAAATGGTGCTCGCTATTGGCATGAAAATTTTCAAGAAAATATAACTATGTTAGTGACTGTCACAAGGTAGATTTTGATGATTTCTACAACGAACTAGGTTGTGACAGTCATAAGAGCAGCAGTATTGTGATTGCATAGTCTTTCTAGAAGCTACAAACTTGAGAAGACAATACATAGCCAACACACCCTATGAAACAAAGCACATTAAAAATAAAATCAATCCTCAGATGATAGTGATGTAAAGGCATCTATAGACGACTATCCATTATTAATGGTTGAGTTAGAAAAGGTAAGTGAAATTGTCATAATTAGAAAATAGGACAATAAGAAGAAAATATTTGAAATTTAAGCACCATTATATTTTCATATGATTTACTTGATCCCTACTAAAATTTATTTTCATTGTAAGCATTGGAACCCTTAAATAATCAAATGTCAAACCATGTCAAGAGACCAAATGTACTATGAAGGTAAAGTGTTTGAAATATGATCAAAAGGGAGATTTCATATTATGATTGCTAGTTATATGAGGAGTGATTGATAAGAGAATACAAAAATGAAGCTTTTAAAGTTACCAAGTTGTTAAGTGAGAGTCATGACATAGTGACGGTGAGACATACAGACAACCATAATTAGGGGCAGTCAAACATAAAGGATAGTTGGAGCAATTAAAGGAGAAATCATTGTACAAAGTAATTGAGGAGATATTAACATAGCTTAAGCACTTCGTAGAGAAGGCTAGCAATGTGAATGACTCTCCAAAGGAAAATCCATTAAAGAGAAGGTAGAACTAAAGTCATGAGGGAATTGAAGCACAACCATTCTAAGCAAGTCTCTTTAACAATCAAGAGGATATCTCGAATACTGAAGAAAGAGTGTGAATATAGGTGAGATGAATAGAGCTCAGAATACAATAACAATATGTCACAATGTCAATGATAGACAAGTATATGACAAGCATAATGATAGTCTACAATACAAAGACATGAGAGTTGTTAAGAGGGCATTCTTAAAGTCATAAATATGAGAGTGAGATTGATCATATCATATTCAATGGCTTCAAAAATGATAATAGAATTTAAACATTAAATAAGTAAGAGAGAAAAGTTATCTCCTAAAAGATATTCATCATTTGGGAATGTGGAAGATCATGATGGGCCAAAAAGTGGCGATATGATAGGTATTTTTAGGGTATGTCACTGATGACTTTTTTCTTACCCAAAATTGATGAAACGAAAAAGAGTTTTTAAAGGAGATTCTTAGATTTCCACCAATATAAATTATTATTAATTTTCTATTTGAATTACTACTAAAGTCCTAATTGATAGGTTGATTGAAAAACATCTATAACTTTCAAAACGTACCATATTTTTTGAATCTGAAACATGCATCACATTCTATGCTTCATATACTATATGATTAAAAAAAAAGAAATTAATTTAACGAAGTTTTGACCAAGTTAAGGTGGTCATACAAACAAGTTTTTATATTTTTTAAAAGTTGTAATAAAAAAATCATAATTAATTATTTACTTGGAAAAAAATTACAAAAAATATGCATCACATCACGACATGAGTCCCTCTATATGCTAAAATCTTATAAAAAATATTATCATTTTATTGTGGTTAGGGTGGTTAGGCAGACACCTACTTCTTATTTTTCTCGGAATTATAAGTACTACTGCATTGAAATTTCAAATTTTCACCAAATATTTAAATAAAATAAAAAAACCTGGTAGTTTAGAAACTAGATTAAGTTTTCTACAGATTTTATTCTTACATATTTTTGAAATAATATAGATAACTTATTCTTTTTTTTATGTCAAGTTTCCTAACTCTGATTTTTTTGAATTTTTTTCCACTTAAGGGCCTTTTTTTTCCATGATGATCTTGAACATACCCATTCATAAGGACACTAACCTTGGTCCTCACTATTATATTGGTTTTCACAGTGGTGATGGGTTTACAATGAAACTATTGGAATATGATGAGGGCATGCAGCTTGAACAATAGAGATGATAGTTTAGAAGCTATAAAAGTTGTTCTCCTTTGAGGTTTGATAGAAAGGAGTATGACAAGGTTTGTTGCATTGTTCTTATAAGAGGTTACTGGGTAGTCAAGAGTTAGTGAAGACTGTGAGTTTTATTGAAAATTGCTAAAGTATTTTTCTCATATTATGAGCCTTGTCAAAACCCTACTTAAGGAACCCTTGATAAGTAAGTGGGAAAGGCATATGATCCTTCCTAAGGATGAGTATCAAGGCAACTTATTAACACCATGATTAATCAAAGAGGACCATGAAATTAACCCTCAATATTTCAATGTAATCGTATGGTTGCTATTATAGGTAGGGTACAATGCTAAGATTAATAAGACCTCATGCACTATATAATGGACAATACAACATAGAGAATAGGAGTTACACTTCACATTGGATTAACAAATAAAGTGGCAGAGCTTCAAGGGTTTTGTGAGAAGACTATAGTGATATCTTATGGTCATAAACTATAAATAAGGAAGTAGTCATGTTAAAGCAATTTGGGATCATCAAGAGTTAAAGAGTAGACCACCATGTAACTCCAACAATGAGAATTATGGGTAGAGACAAAATAATGCAAAGATAACAAAAGAGTAGTGAATGGTATGGCATTATTATGACAATGGTATTGATAGGTGATCAAACAAGTGAATGACATGATAGTTGGTAGAAGCTAACAAGAGAATGACCCTAGGCAGTTAGAATGAGCAGACCTATGGAGAGAAAGGCTAGATGTAAGACAATCAATAAGGAAGCCATGTGCACCACAAATTGATGATAAGGATGAAAAGAAGTGTAACAATCTTGTAGGTAACTAATAAATGTAGTGTGAACCTGACAAAGGTACTAAGGATAGTGAAGTATGGAGCTTAAAGACATTTGCCAAATGTCATGTATTAGTCCTAAAACCCTAAGAGTTTCAAACACCACTCACATATTCCCTATCATCATGCATAGGATAGTTGGTCCTTGCAATTTAGAGGAGTTAAAAGATAGTTTCAAGTAATTAGAGATAAGTTGGTGACCTGGAAAACAAGTAGAGAGCATATAGGAACTAGTATCAAAGAAACATGTGCAAAATGAGGTCAAAATAAATAAATATTATCCTTTTTCAATGCCATCTTGGAGTCCTTGAAGGAGCAAAACAAGGAGACCACTTAACTAGGTTCCCAAAAGACTCTTTTGACTTTTTCAAGTAGTTGTGACATATGTCACATGCTGGTTGTAACTTGTAACTAGGACTTAGGAAATGCAGTTTGGAGGCTAAAAAGGCACGCCTTGTTTCCTTTTGAGTCAGTTATTCACTTTTGAAAAGGCATTGTAAGTTGCAAAAGTTTTTTTTCTTTGTGGCTATAACTCTTATTTTCAATTTACAGACTGAAACAATCAATGTAATTTTATATTTTCAAGCAATTAGAGCATATTTTAGACTATTTGTTGTTGTAAAGACACCTTATAGAAATAATTTTTTCATTTTTTACTTTCAAAAGTTTGTTTTATTTTGTGCAAACTACTAATTGATGTTTATTTCTATGATTTCATGAATAAATCCTTAAGTATATGTCTTATTTTGGCACCTTTAAACAATAAAAAACATATTTTGTGTAGATTATAGTCTATGTTAATGTGAAAATAGCTCCTATTTGTGAAGAACATTCAATTTTCTTCCTTTTGAGACTGAAAACATTCATCCTCTCTATAAAAATGCTAATAAATGAGTATGTTTGAGTTGTGTAAACATAGCTAAGTTATTGATCTTTTGTGTGTCAAAATAGTAGTTTGGGGTCTAAAGAAATCACATTTGGCACATCACCCACTTAGTTAGTTTCATTTGTATGCCATTTTTCTACCCTTTTCATAAGTAGAAACAATAGCTTAAGTTAGGATAGGTGAGTACCGAGGGAACCAACACTCTCTGGAGGTTCTTTCCATCATAGGTTGTCCAAAAACCTAGGAAGATCCCATGTTTCACTAGTAGGTTTAGTTTTGCAACTTAGTAAGGGTGCACTAATTTGGTGATAACACATATATTATTGAATATTCACTATATTTGAATTATAACATGTTTGTTGTAGTAATAAAATAATTATAGACTTTTAATTGATTAAATACAATTTTCTTACTAGAAATACAATTAATAAGTGAACATTAGGGAAATAGGTGTGTCTACGTTTCAGGAGATGGACAACTTTGGGGACATACTTCACACTTTGGTTCATTAGGAAACCAAGATCCGTCAACCAAGAGACTCAGTTGAGGGCAAGGACCATTTTACTAGGTGGTTTCCTTCGGTGTGATTAGACGAGGGTTCACCATTAAATGAAGCTTCAAAGGAGAAATGCAAACTCTAATGTAATAAACCTTAGAATCTTAAAAATGAAATAGAAAATTACATAGAAGAATGGAGAGGTCAAACAAGATTTGAAAGCCCTAAAAAGTTATTGTTTTAAAGTGCACTAGGACTCATTTTCCAAGCTAGGTGATTTAATCCTAGTTTAGGGTTTCTGGGCAGGATCTAGAATCTCCTAGTAATTGATTTGGACCTACAGAAGACTAGCAAGAAAGAGTGTATTGGGAAACATACACCTATATTGTTGCAAAGTGTCCCAAAAAAGTGAAAAGTGTTCTATGGGAAAAATTTTGAACTAAAACTTTGTGAGCCTCTGAAGATGGATTAAATAATCACTTTTCCACTAATTTCATGTAAATAAGTTGGATATCTTGCTCTAGATATGATTTTTTGTGAGCCTTGAAAAATTCTTATGAATACTTTTGCAACTTTTGAAACTTTGCAATTTTGGTCCTTTTGAAGGCTTCAAATCCACTTTTCCTTCAATCTATAAACTCACAACATACAAAGAGAGGGGGAAAATGTTATTTTGTTAGGGAATGAGGGTTTTCCTTGGTGAAATCCCATTTTTGTAATCAAACCATAATGATAAATGAAGCATGAATGAAAGAAAACATAAAACATAATGAGATGAAATAATAGAACCTTGTTTGAAACAATTTCAAAGAAAAATGGGGTACTAGGGGTTATCAAAATGAATTTTTCAAGATGATAAGCTACTAATTTTTTCTATGGAACATATAATTGTGTGTAGCATATGACGCAAATAACACTTAGAAATCACCCCTAACTATTATGAAAACAATAAGGGGGGTTTTGAAACGCTGAAACAATGTGTACCTTGTTGAAATGTGTTATTTTCAGGTCTTTGAGGACTCATTCACCCAAAGTGGTGCATGGTTCCCTCTTAGGGTTTCTAAAAATTCACTTCTTAGTTCTTTTATGTTATCATTAAATCCAGTTGTTCTCTATTCACAAGATAACACGCATGAAACTTGTTTGTTTCGTAGCCCATGTACTCTAGGCATGCAAAATGAGGCATATTGCATTTGTCCTAGTGCATGGTCCCCCATCCTCAAAAGGTCATTCTGAGCATTAACCTCTATTAGTTCGTCAAAATCCACATTTTAAACCAAGTTGTGAAAATTTAGTTTTAGGAGTTAGAAAATTTTCTGCACATGTAGGAGTGTTGTTTTTTAGTGCTTTAGCATATTTCATGTAGGAGCTCTTATTTTCAATGCTTTTGCATATTTTCAATGCCTTAGTCATTTTTTGGCACATGTAATGCCAAGGTTTTTTAGTACTTCTGAATCTTTTCCAACATGTAAAAGCACTAAATTTTTTTGCTCTTGCATATTACATGTTGGAGTGTTGTTTTTTAACGCTTCTACATCTCGAATTTCAAGTCACATGTTGAAGCTATGTTTTTCACCGATTTTACATATGACATGTAACAACTCTATTTTTCAATGCTCTTATAGTGAAGTGTCCTTCCCACATGCAGAAGTGTTGATTTTCTCCGCTTTTACATATGACATGTAAAAGCATTATTTTTCATTGCCTTTGCATGAAATTACCAATTCTTTCCCAAGATGTCGAAACACTATTTTTTTATCACTCTTGCATATTACATGTTCGAGAATTTTTTTCAGCGCTTGTGCACAAAATGTAGTTTCTTCCAAGTGTAAGGGTGCTAATTTTAAGCACCCTTGTACAAATTTCTGAAAAATTTACCAACACCCAAGAACTTCCAAAAATGCATTTTGAGCTTTGTTTCACTCATTTTGCTCATTTTTTCTTGCTCCATTGTTCACATCCACTTGCTAGTTTTCTTGTTTCCACTCTGTTCTCCATCATTTTCACATCCAAGTTTCTCAAACCCATTAAATTGCTTAGATTTACGCCTCTATTTTTTTTACTTTTACATTAGAATTGTTAAAGCATACTCTTGCAGACATTTTGATCTCATGTGCCCAAATTTTGGAGCAATTTTGATCAAGTTCTTGCTTATCACCAAGCAAGAAGGCTTTGAAGTATAACCAAAAAATTCTTCCTATGTTTCAGTTTTTCAAAGAAGTGTTCATCAATTGTTTAAGAAGAATTTGAAGATGAAGTTTTCTCAATAACTTCAATGAATGAAATGATGGATTTTTAGCTTGGTCTAGATTTGAGAATTGTTCCTAAAAGGCACCAGAAAGAATTCAATCTCACCGGAGAAGTCAATTTGAAGAATCCTCGTTATCTCCAAAGTGCACTCCAATGCTAAACATTGATGAAGTACACGCCATCATGAAGTTTTCATGGAGAAAGATGTTAAATAATGCCAAATTTTTCCTTAGATTAGATTTCCTAGTTTTAGCATTTTTCATGCTTTATGTAGATTGATTTTTACATTTTACCTGTCATTTTAAAAAATGTAATTAGATGTAAAAAAAATATGTTCTCCTACATTTATGGACAACATTTTTGAATAAGTCAACTAGTTGGTTAGGGATTTTCCTAGATTAGCTCTGTTCTCCCATCTATAGATAAGAGAGGATTGTATTGTAGTTGTTATATTTTATCTTATGTAATGAAGTGTTTCCCAATTGAGAAGCAAATATTGAGACTTTGAGTTCATTTTTGCAAATCTAAATTTGATCAATAATGAAGTGAAGTTGTAGACCAAACTTTGTGTTGGAAATAATTATCATTTTATTTGATTGAATTGGCAGTGATTAGTAATTGATATTGAAAGGGGTTGGAGTAAATCTATGTAAAATTTAGGTTACACTTATCACTTGAAATTGTGATATTGTTGAATACTATTGGTGAATTCTCTATAAGACTTCGTGCTTATATTTATTCATGTTCTTCGTGGGACTATTTTGAAGTATATAGAATACTTTGTGCTTCTTTTATAATGTTGGTTACTATCTTGAAGGATTCATTATTGGGAACTATGGAATGACTTTGTGCCTCTATGAGGTTTTCTTATTGGTTACTTATCATTATCATGTTGGTATTCTTAGGCTTTTCTTTGACAAGATAGGAATATTGGAATTACTACTTAATTTTAGTTTGAATTTGTATTGCATCAAGAAGTTAAAATTGTTAAGCATTGTAAAACATATTCTCTGAAAAAAGAGAGAATCATGAATGTGAGACACCCCTCTATTGTTATTCTTAGTGTACATTGTTGTGAATATTTAATTAGTTTTCCTTAGTTTCAATAAGTAGTAAGAAGGGTACCTCCCCTTTTCGAGAGGAGAGATTCTATCTCACATAATTGTGGTTGAAATCAAGGTTTTGCAATCTGTTAAAAGGGATTACAAAATTTTCACCCAAATTTTTTTTGGTGACTTTGCTAGGGAATGAATCACGTAATCAAAGCCCCATGCTTTCAATTGAAGTGAATAAGCACTCCAATATCTTATTGTCATCTTGTGTATTGTTATTATTTTAATCTCTCTTGTTTTAGGACTAAATTCTAGTTGATATAAGTTATACATGAGGTTTAAAGGTGCAAGGAGTGGTGGATCCATTTTCAAATTGTTGCAGTGAAATAACATCCTTCCTTCTCCACGAGCATGGTCATCATTACAATGAACTACAAGCTATCCTCTGGAAAGACTAAGATCTCCACTTCCGAGCAAATCTTTTGTTTTTCATAGGGTTCTAACTCAAATACCTATCATACAAAATATCATAGCTACTCAACTTATAGGACCTTAGGGAAATTATTTTGGTCCTCTTAGGTTAGTAGGCCCTTTACATGAACTTCCTCATGTGTTTCATGAAAGCACATTTTGAAGTTCCACTTGGTAACGACAAGCAACACCCTGATGAGCACATTGCTTCCTTTTACATTATTTGTGGTGTTCTTGGTGTAGAACATTAAGATGTTTTTGTAAGATCATTTATTGAAACTCTATAAGGCGTTGCTTCAGAATGGTTCTATACTCTTCCAACTACTTTAGTTACTAACAATACTCTTCACACCAAGTTTGAAGAAAGGTTCAAACCTGTTGAAGATGCACATGCCTTGTTGGCACAACTCACGACCATGCAAAAAGAAGCCCATGAACCCATGCGTGATTTTGTGGCTAAGTTTAATAATTTGGTGATAAGGATTCATGTGGTAGCTAGACCAATAGATCATAATCTAAAGTGTTTCTTCATCAATACACAACTTCCCAAAGTAAGTTTTCTTTTGCATAGGGAAGCTCTTGCTAATGTTGAAGAAGCTCAATAGTTAGCTACAAGTCTTGAGGATGACATGATTCTTTTTAAAGAAATAAATATGAATAGAAAAAGGAAAGTGCAAGCGTTAGGTTCTTTAGCTTCCAATTCCAACTCCAATTTCACTGATCCCATGGTTCAAAGGTTAGTAAATGTGTTGTTTTCCTTGAAGAAGCAAGTTGTTAATAATAATTCCTAGAAGGACATTACTAGGACATATCCCAATTCTTCCAATTATTATCACAATTCCAACTAAAATCTAAATCTTCTTCCAGCACCTCAAGGAATACTTTCTTTAGAGGCTCCACCCACCAATGCAGGTGGAGGATATTGTGAAGCAAAGCAAGGTGATTACACATAGCTAAGATACCCTATGGAAGAAAGTGCTAATATATTCCATGATGATGAAGGAGATCTAGTTGGCGACTCTAACATTGGTTATTTTCATTTTGAGGATGAACTTGATGAGGAAGCTATAGTGATAGATGCATATGTCATCTTCACTAGGTCACGGTAAAATCAGCTTGATCAAAATCAAGTTTACAATACAAAAGCAAAAGACAAGCCATCAATCACAATTTCAAAAAGAGGTACTAATTTTCCACTACAACCAAAGGACCTAGTAAATAAATCAATAAGTACTTCTCATCCTCCTATTGTCTCTTCAAGTTCAAAAGACAATTATCAAGTTCCTAAGAGTAGTTCCCACTTTGTTAAACCTACCCCCAAAGTTACACCTCCTTCTTTGATCAATTCATTCCAAGCGTTTGATATCATTGATCATTCGAAGAAAACAAAAATCTAGATGTCTAAAGCCAAGTACTTGAAAGCCAATCCTAAGCAATTTGATAGGCTTGTTAGGTTTTTGAAGGATGGAGCTAATCCATCTAAAGAAATACCTTCAGATATTCCTACTTCCCAAAATCCCAAACCTCTACAACGTGACTTAGTTTTTGCTCCCTTGTTAGTTCCAAAAAAGATTATTCCTTTCTACATCTCATTGCTAGTCAATGGCTTCAAGTTGAGCAATTATGTTATTAACTCTAGTGCATCTGACAATGTCATGCCTGCTAAGGCAGCCATTGCCTTGGGTCTTAATTTGACAAAAAAAATTAATTGTTGTTTCTCCATGGAGAATAAATGAATGCCCTTAATTGAAAAAATTAAAGATGTATAGTTTGCACTTGTAGCATATCCAGAGAAGAAGGGCAATATGACAGTCTTGGTTGTAGATGTTCCTGCTTCTTATGGTATTTTAATTGGACACAATTTTTGTAAGGATATGGTAGGAGAGCTCAAGATCGATATGTTAGAGGCAAGGATACCAATCAAGGGTGTTATGAAGAAATTATGTCGAGAAAGGGAAGAATTTTTTTTTGTAACAAGACTGGATGACCCAAAGGCTGAAATTCTCTTTGAGTCTCCTCGGATGAGCTCTTACTATTTGCAAACTGTAGAAATATTTGAGTCAAGCTAGATAGCTCGATGCAAGCAATGAGTAGGAAACTAATGGCTTGTCCTCTTTAGATACCACATCTATTCTAGATAAGGAATTGGCTTTAGAAAAAAAGTCTTCTTCAGATGGAGAATCTTCTTTGGATGGAGTCACAGATTTTGAAGCTATCAATTTAATGGATTCAAACAATATTTGGAATATTGAATTTGATGGTAGTTGTTCTTCAATTGGATTAGGAGTGGGAATTGTTCTCATACCTCCTAAAGGAAAATCTTACCTTTTTCTTTCAAGCTATAGTCGGATAACAATAATGAAAAAGAAGAGTATGAAGCATTGTTGTTAAGAATGGAGGTTGCACATGTAAGAAAGGAATTAAAAAATTTCATACCCAATGTGATGCCAATTTAATGATTTTCTTAGAAGAGATTGTATAAAATAAAAAATGAAAGGTTGTGCCATTATCAAAATTATGTTTGGCATCATGGCATAATCAATGTATGATGCGTCATAAGACAAAAGGAGAGCACCAATGGTGAAAAAAGTTTCTTTTTGATTTTGAGTCTTTTTGTTTTGTCGCCTGACTCTATGGCTACTGAATATATGTGTGAACCTTAAATATTCATTTTCTCAAAAACAAAAAGCCCTTAGCATTGTTAGTGAACCAAAGCAAACAAAAGATTCCCTATAAGATTCATTTGAACACAAGAATAATGGAAAAGAAGAAAAAAGAAATAAAAACAATAGGAAACATTATTCTAATGATCAAACCAACATCTTATGGTGGATTGGTGATTCTTCAATGTGGAAAGAAGCCCTTTTCCAATCCTTTGCTAAGGTCCATGATGAAGATGATATGAAATGCTATGAAGATCTGATAAACAAGATGCAAGATGATGTGTGTATAACAAAGGTACTAAGATTGTGGAGTGGACAAAATTAGCTCTCCATTGAAGAGAGTAACTTTGCATGAGGATTGTGGATGCCTCGTTGAAGAATGAAGCCTCTATTTATAGATTCTCAAGTTCAAAGAGTGTTCAAAAGAGAACAATGTGTGATAATGTTTTAGCCAATGAGATGGAGCCACTTATCACGTTGTGAGTGTGTTGGCACTCTCAAATTTGGAAAATTTGAGATGCCCATATCAAAAAAAATTCCTGTGCACTTTCAGAAGTGCAACTAATTAATCTACCTGAATGACCTACTTTGAGAGGTGATAACTTGAAGCTTGTTGATTTTCGAGGAAAATCCCTTTGCAGAAAAATTCATGTGTCCTATGTGAATGTGCATGTCAATTTTTAGCTTCTCACGACGAGTTTTGTCAGTGTTTCAAAAAGTGAAGCTGGAGGGTTTTGTCACTGTTTAGCTGTTTGCAAACGTTCAGTTCTAAAAAGTTGCCTCCCGTTTGAGCATGCATTTTGCAACCAATTGATCGTTAAGAGAAAATGAATGTTGTTATGCATTCTCTATACCAAGATGAGCTTGCATGCCAATTTTTAGAGCTTTATGATTTGATTTGCTATTTTTAGCAGATCAAAACCAAATACAATTTTTCATCTTTTGCATTTGCATTGCTAAAAGTGTTTCAAGGTGGTCAATTTTGACACCTCGTATCTTTTGACCAATGATGATTCGAGGGAATTTCTCTTGCACACATGTTTAGTGTACCTGAATGAGCTTATGTTTCCAGTGGCGGCCTCTTAGGAGATGATTTGGAATTTATCCAAATTGGCGATTTCATCAATTACAATTGGTTCAAAACAGCTGTTTATTGCAAAAAGTTTGAGTAAGCAACTTTGACAGCGAATAATTTTTTCCTTGTGATTGATTTCTCTAATCTATCTTTCACATTACATTCTCGGGTCTGATGTCTACAATCCTAAAAAAAATTATAGCTTCACGAGGTCATTTGCCTAGTTTTCAAGGCAGATTCTGGAGCCAACTTGGCCTGTTTTCACCATTTTCTAGATGTGCCAGAAAGTAGATTTTAATGAAAACCCATTTCGTGTTTTCGCTCTAGATACATTCCATAAGTCGTCTAAGGATAATTTGAGTATAAAATTTGTTTCAAAATGAAACTTATTTTAGTCAGACCCATATGGGGCCCAACATGCTTTGCATTGTTATGGGGTCATTAAAAGCAAAAGATGTCTTCAGAGTAAATGTTGAGACTCCTGATAATATACATTGTAGGATGTCTCCAAATTTATATGAGCACATGTTTCTAAGTGTGGTGAAGGGTTTTCAAGATTGGTATCTCCTTTTATGTCAGAGGTTGAAAGTATGACATTACCTATTGTAAGCACAATTATTCCTATTCAAATATTGATGCAATATATGAATACCTTTTTGAGTCCCCTAAAGGATTCAATGTAAGTTTTCAAGTGACATTTCAATATGTTAAACAAGAGGTATACCTGACATAGCAACTCTGAAGCAAAACTACACCATTGTAGTAATTATATAGTGGTGTCATGAGACCACATGACATTGATCTTCATGAGTTGCCAGGAGTTGGACTAGTAGTTTTGTTTAAAAAGGCCTCACCATTCCTCCATCATTTGAGCATAGGGACTTGGATGAAGCTTATAGGGAGATTAGTGTGGTCAAAGTTATCAAAGACAATCATCACAAATTGTCTTGCTAAGGTTGTACTTGATGAAGTTTATGAAGTAATTGAATTCCAAAAGACGGTGAAATTGACAAGAGATTTTGAGTACAAGCTAAATAATATGGTGTTGATATTTTCATTTGATGATAAGGATGATGGAAGAGAGTGCATGAAGCATTATGAGATTGCGTAGAAGTCTCAGACCAAAATGATCGATGGATGGTGAGATGTCAATGCTCAAACAATGGGAACCCTATATAGCAATGAAAGAGATTTAAAAGACCCAAATGGGCAATCGTGGCACGGGTCTTGAAGACAAAGGGAAAATTTATCAAATAAATGTTGTCTTATGATGTGCCTTGGTTGCATGGCATATGAAATGGATTTGCTAAAGTCAGTACATACTTTCAAGTGAGGGAATTGATTTGGAGAAGCTGCGCCAAAAGGTCTTTAGGGAATGCCATCACAATGCATAAACAAAGTTGATTTGTTGAAAGGCTTCAATAACCCTTACGTAGATGCATTTGAATAGTTGAAAATGTCTCATAAATTTTAGTAAATGGAGAGATAGCACACCCCACAAAGAGTCTATTGAAAAGGCTTTAGAAACTTTAAAACAAATAAATGAGAAATAAAGGCACACACATTGGAGAGGGAGCTCTTTGGTTTTTGTAAAGGGTATCAAGGCTGTAGGGAATGCCATAAAGCTAGCCACACACAAAATACATTAGTTGGAAATGCTCTTCAAACTTCTGATAGAGGCAAGGAATATTGAAATGTATATAGCCCAACAAGGCTTGAAGAAGCTTGTGTGCCAAATCTCTGGATTTTAGTAATTCCCAAGCAAGTGCATTAAGGTGAAAGCCACATATTAGATAGGGCATGAAGAATGATTCACAGGATGTTGTTGCTAGAGAAGCATTTAACTATTGAGATTGAAATCAGACATTAAGGAGAATATAGCCCATGCACCTAGCAGCAGAGCAACTCAATATAAATTTTTTGAGTAGATTTTAGAAATTATCCATCAATGAATATTGGTAGGGTTAACTTTACCATGAATACCAAATGGAATGCCATTTAGATGGCTGAATAACACGCAAATTAAAGTAGATCCATTTGTAAATCTTTTGAAACTCTGAAGGTCGAGGCAAGTGGAGGAGAAACTCACAAAATGAGTCAACATTCTTTGCAAAGGGCTCAAACCACCATGGATAATGGTTAACTTCTCTGGAGCCTGAACGCAACATAGAAGGGACTCATTTAACAAAGGTAATGTAGATTAAGGGTATGAAAATTCATCGAACTAGTGTGAGAGGGAGAATTCGAATGGAAAGTAGGATGAAGAGTATATATTAAATGTTTCAAAAAACTTCAGTGCAAATATAGAGCAATAATGCAAAACGCGCATGTGGATGCCCCTCAAAGCATAAAGTCAAGCAAATGAATGTTGAAGGATGGTGCCTGTAGAGCACCCCATCAAATATGAAATGTGAAAATGTTTATGAAGCTTTCTAAACAGCTAGAGGACGTGGCAAAGAAGGTAGGCATCCATCAAAGCAAACAAATGGCATGGCAACATACGCACCAAACAAGAAATTTGGAAGAGTTTTTAAAGATTTTCAGGCAAGTAAGATTGAAGGGTGTGGCTAAGTCTGCATAGGTATAAAATGCAATCATCCAGTGAAGAAGCAATCACCATGACTCCTATGAAGTAGAGAAAGTGAGCACGATGAAGATTAGGGCAAACAACAAAATGTGAACATGAAGGAGAAAAATAAGATCAATGGAGGAGAATGAAGGTCAAAACCTAGCCAGATCTTATCCATTTCCCACTATATCACAGTTCACAGATTAACATCCATGAAATTACAGGCTTGTGACATGTGGATCATGGTGTGGGCCTGGTAAATTGAAGCGCTCACGTAAATAATTGAAAGAGACCATTTAATTTTAAATGGTATAAATATTTTATTGCCCGATGAAAAATTAAAGGATATCACATTTGAAATGATAAAGGTGGGCCTGGAAGAAAAAAAATTTAAAGGGTAAATATTTTAACTTGTGCAGCCTGGGAAAAATCTTAATTTTCCAAGTGAGTTTTTAAAGGGGATTTCACTTTTGTAAAGTTAAATAAAGTATTATAGATAAATACTTCAAGTGAATGTGTAGGTAAAATAATGAGTGAAATGAATTTTATCTAGAGAGTTTTATATATAAACAAATATTTTAAACAAAATGTTTAAAATATCATTTGCCTGGGCGAATGTCTTTATTGGAGCCATGTAAAATTTAGGTGAAATACTTTATGCTAGAAAATAGATGAGGTGAATATTTTAAATGGCATAGGAAAAGTGAATACAATATTCACTTTAAATTTTATTTTCTGAGGGTGAATACTTTACTTGGTTGTCATGTAAAATGCTCATGGGATATGAGTAAAGTGATATTCACTTTATAGAAAAGCATGTGTTGGGATGTACAGTTCTATAAAAGGCAAAAAATGAAATATTCACGGGGAAAGGCTGAGATAACTAGTATTTTCACACAATTGAGTGAATTTGGAGATTCTCCACATGGGAAATTTTTTCTGTTACCCAACAACTTGGAAAAAGGCAAATGAAGAGGAAAATTCAGTTACAGAGAGAGGAGAGATGTAACGCCCCGCCACGTAACCCTAGGGGAAGTTGAAATTTACTACACAAACGAACTAATTTTTTATTTTTATTTTGTTTAAGAACAATTAACGTGCAAGTTCACTAACCATTTTTGACCAATCCCCCAAGGTTACAAGACTGAGTTACTTAAACCCAAACAAGGAACATGAATTATCACCATAACATTTAATTACTTAACAATTAAGTTCACATACATTACAAACATAATAATTTGCATCAAAGAATATGAGATACCACTTGATTCCAATAATATAATTTACAACATGATTACAACACTCATTCCCCGAATGAGATAAATCCCAAAGCATGATTACATATTAAAAAATCCACCTCGATAACAAATGAGGGGTAATAAAGTACATAATCAACTGAATGAATTAAGCATGGAAGAAGCTGGATCCCACAAGCTCTCCAACTAGAAATCTCCTCCACACGAACAAGAAGAAAACCCAATGGATTAAGGTGCACGTTCCACCCAACCATTTGATACCCGAAGGCTCACCCCCTGTGCTA
>VDFB02164167.1:0-25598 GCA_007258455.2 Sequoia sempervirens
TTTATTTTGTTCCAACTATAACTAGAATACGAGATCCATAAATCAAGCAGCATTACTTTCAATAGCCACCCACATGCAGAAAGCCATAATATAGCCTAAGCTACACAATAAGAATTGACCAAAACTCCATAACCCTCACAATTTTAATGTTACATATATATTGATATTAACATATACCCAATATAGCCTAAGGCAGACAACAATAATCAATAATACCTAATGTAACCCAACATAGAATCAACAACATTAGTTATTTTATTATGTTTGAACCATAACCAGAAAACAAAAGCCATAAATCAAACAACATTACTTTCTACAGCCACCCACATGTAGAAAGCCACAATATAGACTGAGCTATACAATAACAATCGACAAAAACTCCATATCCTCTACAATTTTATTACATTGCAAACATAGCAACAAAATGCAAACATTAAACAAAAACCCTATGAAAGTTGACAATAACAAACCCAGGAAAAAAAACCTCCTTTCTCAACACAATCTCCTCAAAAATTGAAAAAATACAACCTTTTCAACAACACCTCCAAAATGAAACAATATAGCTTAAACAACACAACTATAATCGACAATGCCCAATGGAAGCTAACACAAAGCAAATAGGATTGAGTATTTTATTCCATTGTAACCATAACCATAAACTGGAATCTGTAAACCAAACAATATTGGTTTAAAGATTGACCCAGATGAAGAAACCCACAAAACACAAAAAAAGATAGATAAGAACCCATTTAAAACCATAAACATAAAATGCCAACCTTAAACTGAACATTACTTGTTTTCACAATCAATATAGTCCTTTCTCAACATCCTCTTACCAAAATTAGAAGCAATCAATAGTACCTTATGGAAAATCCAAGGAAACAATATGGAAAATGTTTTTATGCATATGCACCTCTTACTTGATGTTTCAAACAAACCTCTTTCTACCAGCTTTCTCCAGGATGGCTTGTTTCTCCAAGCCTCCAAACATATGTAGATAATGAAAAACCATAAACACAAACCCACAAAAAATAATAGTATCAAATCCATGGAAAACCATGCACATAGAACATGAACCATAAATCAAACAAGGTATTTGAAACAATCAATAGTATCTTATGGAAAATCAAGCAATATAACCACCAACCACAAATCAAACAATATCGCTAAGGGTTTCTTCTACATGCACCTCTTCCCACTTGCTTCAAACACACATCTTCTTGCCAACTTTCCTATAGAAAAATAAGCAAAATATGATCATAGGCAACACTTTTCTTTTGCATTTCCAACCATCTGCCCTTGCAAAAAATACAAAATAACCTCCACCCACCTTTGCAGAAGTTGCACAAAGCTTAATCCAGCTTGCACCCTCATAGAATCTTACCCTCGTCGCTCATGGCTCTCATATTAGGTATAGCAACAAAATGACACCAAACAATGCCTCATTGAAAATTTCCCAAACATTCGTTTTGTTCCCCAAGACGTTAAAGGGAAGTTGTTATTACGATGATCCCCAGTACATGCAAAGCATACAACAATTAATTTTGTTTGAACCAACATCTAATTTTCACAACCTTCTCTATCCACGTGGCCCAACAAATGCCATACTATTCCTAAAGCAACTAACAACCTCCTTTGCCACCTTTTTCACGGTTATCAAAAGGCCAAAAATCTGGGAGGCTGACAAAAATTCTAACCAAAGTTATAACCCACCTGCCACCTTTTTCCCAGTTGCCGGAAGCCTGAAAAATGGCAAGGTCAATGAAAATTCTGAGCAAAGTTGACACAAATAGCCTATCGACTAAATATAGTTGAATTTAATCAAGGATAATATAAATATAGAAAAGTTGAAACTTTGATAGATAATTAGTATGATAAATAGATTAAATTACTACAAATTGAACTTATATATATATATATATATTCAATGTATGGGTATGTGCAGGATCATCATGGAAAAAGCAGGCCCTTAAGTGGTAAAAAAATTAGAGTTAGGAAACTTGATGTAAAATTTTTAATAAGTTATCTATATTATTTCAAAAATATATAAGAATAAAATTTGTAGAAAATTGAATGTATTTTCTAAACTACCAGGTTTGTTTACAAAAAAGTATCTATTTGGGGAAAATTTTAAATTTCAATGCAATACTACTTAAATTTCAGGAAAAAAATAACAAGTAGGTGTCTGTCTAATGAAACTGACCACAATAAAATGATAATATTTTTTTATAAGATTGTAGATATAAGTAGAGGACTCATGCCTTGATGTGATGCATTTTTTTTTGTATTTTTTTTCCAAGTAAATAATTAATTATGAATTTTTTATTACAACTTTTAAAAAAATTAAAAAAACTCATTTAAGTCTGACCACGTTAACTTGGTCAAAACTTCATGAAATTCAATTTTTCTTTTTTTTTCCCCTATATTATATGAACCATAGAATGTGATGCATTTTTTGGATTCAAAAAGTGTGATACCATTTGAAAACTATAGATTTTTTTCAATCAATCTATCAATTAGGACTTTAGTCATAATTTGAATAGAAAATAAATAATAATTACTTATTAAATTCAAAGTAAAGCATAATTTATATTGGTGAAAATTTGAGAATCTCCTTTAAAAACCCTTTTCGTTTCATCAATTTTGGGTAAAAAAATAGTCGTCAGCCACATACCCATCATATTGTCACTTTTTGGCCCATCATGATCCTACACATACCCATATTTTGATAGTTGATAAAAATTTGAGATTAATTTTGGATAGAACGTTTAAATCATAGTTTAGCAGCACTTAAAATTGAATGCAGTAAAAGTAAAACAATGAAATATCAATTGTATCGCCTTATACATTTGATTTTGGGATGTCATTTCACTATGATTTAGTTCATTTGATGTGATTCTATTGTAGGTATCATGTTTTTATTTTCTATAGAATTGGACATTTACTTACAAATGATGTATTCATAAGGTATATCTACTAATTCAAAAACAAGGTAGTTGTTTAGTTGAAAAATGTATGCTTTATGGTATAAGACATAGAACATCAATTTTCTCCAACTAACATTCAAGGATTCCCTAGAGATCTCAATTTGATGAAGAAAGGGAAAAGAGATCTAACAATAGAGTATCCTAGGATATGATTTTAGATTAGAAGAGGGGTTCACCACCAAGTAAGAACTAGGAAAAGAAAATGCAATGCAAGTTGTAAGAAAAAACCCTAGTTGAATGCAATAACTTAGAAAATTCCTTATAAATGTAGCAAGAACATAACGAAAAGCTATAGAATATAATGTGTGCACCTGAAAACTTGAAGATGACTAGAAATAGCTCTGAAATTCTAAAAAACCAAAATTTTTGACCTACTAGGACTCATACATCATTCTAGGAAAATCAGTCCCAGTTCTAGATTTCTGCATGGGAACGAGTTTTGGGCAAATGAGTATGATCCAAATCTGTAAAAATATCTGAAAAATACCTACAGTGGGACTCATTCGCCACATGTGACGAATGAGTCCAATTTGGTTTTCCTAGAACTTCAAAGTTCTGATTTGCACCTCTCGATCTGCTCAATCTACTCCTCCAAGTTCCTAAATTTGAAACCCTAATTTTGGGGCTATGGGAAACATTTTAGTGAAGATTATGACCTTTCAAATAAGGGGAAAACTCCAACAATCTTACAACCTAATCCTCAATTATCTTTATGTCTTCAAACAACTTAAATCTAGAATCACACAAAGAGAGAGAGAAAAAAAAAGTGTTTATTGTTAGGGAATAGGGGTTTGCCTTGGTCAAACCCTTTTTAGGTAATTAAACCAAATGATGAAATAAGATAATGAAACATGAACATGAAATAATTTAATTAGAACCTTTCCATGATGATGGATCTTGAATTGCTACAAAAAATTGATGAAGAATCTGCCCTTGAATGATCTTGAAAGCTATCTTGATGGCCTTGTGAAGACTTGTAATGCTTAACTCTAGAATGATTGACTTGATGAAATGAATTCTTGATGTTTCTTATATGAAATAATGATTTGAAATATTGTTTATATAATAAATCCACTCAAATGACCGTTAATTTGATCCTCAAGGCCGACATAGGTGAAATTTGAGCTTAAAACCTAGTTTTTCCCACCCAAACCTTCAAAATATCTCAAACAAGACTCATTCACCATCCAAGGGGTGAACGAGTCCCACATGAATTTTATTTTTTAACCCAAAGTGGTGAATGGGTCCCATAGCGGCTATTTTTCCAACTATAATGTCGGGGAGTCAAGAAATTAAGCTTATATGTTGATGTTGTCAAGTTTTTGATTAAAATATACCTTGGAATGCATAATATGGGGTCATAGGGGCCTATTAATGATGATATAAGGGTCATAAATGGAAAAGGGCCCAAAATCTAATGTGAAATTGTAAATAAATATAGTTTACAACACTTAGAAATTAAGAAAAAATTGAGTCTATTTATCTTAGAAAGTCCCTAAATCGTATGTGAATGTGTAAAAAACATTACAACACTACATTAGGGTGTCATTAAGTCCAATTTATCATTAATTATTCCAAAATCAAGCAAGTAAAAGGGGGACTATTTTTCGTCATTACAAAAGTGCTGAGAAGAACCATTTAGAATTTGTATAATAATTAGAAAAAGTGATTAATACAACTAGAGTTAATGGAACCAAAATAGAGAAGACCAACCTCACAACCTAATTACTTAGATCTACACACATCACAAGACTTAGAATAACAACACAATTTTCTTCAAATTTTTATATGACTATTCATTCACAATATATATGTTTTTTCTAATCGTTTATGAATATTATGCTCATATGAGCATCAACATGAGATCAATACAATTTCTTGTAAACACAACAATGATACTAATAATACCTCCTTTCAAACAACCACATTAGAGATATCCTATATATGACCAACAACCACAATGTAGAAATCCACTTATTTAGAATATACATTCACACTAGAAGCCAAGTATTGAAGACCAATAATCACAATGTAGAAATTCATAATAGATCTCCCTTTGGGATTTGAACTTGGGTATCCACAATGCAAACTCAATGGCTTTAACCAATTAAGCTCAACCCCTTCGACATCATTCACAATAATTGGGATTTTCCTCTTGGTATTAGAATGCTAGTGTTGAAGCCTTAAATTTGAAATATACTCGGTGAATGCATATAAAATAGAATATAAAAAATAATTACTTGGAAAGACAAAAAAATAAATTCCTAATTACCATCTTCCAAGTTGTAAAAATCATAATAAAGTACACTATTAATGAATTTCTCATGAAAGGATGTGGATACAACTCAACAACAAAAAATATGATGTTTTAATTATGAAATTCAATAGATTAATCTTTCATAAAATACTTTATGTATTAATGATGAATGGAATAAGGTATGTATAGAATTTTTGAAGATTAAAATGAATGGTAGGGATTTGATCAAATATTAGGAGTTAACTAGACTAATTGTGGAGCCAACTAAAGAGGTGGAGAAAGTGACTTGACCGATTATGTAAAACTCTCATTTCAAACTCCTAAAAAGATAATAATATATTTTATTTATTTGTTAAATAAATAATGAAAAGAAAAATTTACTAATTACAAGAATGAGTTTGACTCAATGTTAGAAGATAATTATAAATTTGTTTATTTATTAAAAATGTATTGTTAGTATAACATATACTTAAAATGTTTTTTCTTCTAGAATATTCCTACTTCTCATGGATATCTCATATCTAGAGGCATTTCCTTTTCAAGAGATAAGCTTGCTTATGTGTACTTTCTTTCCTTTTTTAACATAGAGTTGCATGTAATTTTTCACGTTGTCGATCTCATGAATTTTATTATTTTGGATATTCAATTAGATAGAGTAAATCAATATTAAATAAAATAAAAATTAATTGGTAGGAATCTAGCCCCACCTCATTTACCCCCATTTGAATTTTTGAACTAAAATGTAGGGGATACTATTGTCGAGGTAATTAATCCTCTACAATTTTTTTATTTTCATCATGGTTCCTCATGATCTTTCAAAATAGATCTTAAAGCCCCCCTCATGGGACCCCAACCTTACCCCATGTCCCCATGTGACTACTCAATTGTGTTTGTAAAGCCCCGCTATGGTTTCCATTAAAACAAAATGTAAAGAAAAAAATAACCAAATAATTTTTATTTTTTAAAAGTCATTTGATTACATAACTGTCTTAAGGATTCCAAGATGGTGTTACATAAAAATTATACATGAAACAAACACATAATAATATAAAACATAAGTACAGTTTAAAACCATGAATGATCGAGTTTTTAAAACTTAATACAATTAGATTACAAATATATCCAGATTACATCATGTGAGATTTTAATAAATCTCAATATATCATAATGATGATACAAGAATACACTCATAAACATGAGGTGCATATACAAAGGAGGATAATGATCACACCATATCCAACATTCATGTCCATGAACATGTTCCACATCCATTGTCATGAAAAATGAAGTAACTAGAACCTGTTACAAGTATAATATCATCTATAAAAGTATTCAATGAAGGTACAACACGGTTACCTCGGAACCACGCAAAACCCCAAAGGTCCACTCCCTTCATGCTAGTAGATAATGACAGGTCCCAAAAACAAACTTGAAGAAAAAATAATACATTTACTTGGCTTACATTCGAATAACAACATCACGATTTCAAAACATAACAAAAAAACACCCAGAGGAAAAACACAACTAGATATAACTCACCAAAAAATATAACAATCATGTAATAGAAAAAGAGTTCCATCACACAGTCAAGATAGGTTACCCTAGTGAATCTTCCTAGACTACTGACCCTCTCCAAGAGTTACCTTGGTAGTCTCTACCGATTCCCAACCCCTATGCAAACTAGTGTGGAGTCATTCCATCTTTCAAGAAGACAAGATAGATGACTTTCCATTCCAGGCCTTCTCAACCTTACCTTAACCTATATGAGCATTAAAGTGAAATGTGAGGCATACTTTTATCTGAGTTAATGTTTAATTCTACCCAACCCCTAGTACATTATTTAGGTTTCCACTAGATTACAAAACCTATGATAGGTTACCCTGACAACCATTTAGGGTTTTGGCCCCTACCACAAGACACTCTTTCTATAACATGACTCAACATCAAAAGACAAAGCCATAAAGTAGGTAAGAAAAAAACACAAATGAACTCATCATTCACACAATATAGACCATAAATACTCATATTATCTCAAAGATAACAATTACATCATGCATGTCATAATTCCAAAATACCACATAGGTACTCTAAGTATCGAACTAAGCCAATTTTGAAATTAATAGGAAAAAATGAATAATATGTCTCACATGAAATAAATAAATCATTCTAAGTGCTCCCTAGCCTCGAGAAAAACTTAATAACACAAAATTAACAAATCTATAACTATATTCTTTTAAACAAATTCTAAAGAATATAACTCTTTTATAGAATAACATGGTCAATCACATAATAACCCAATTTAACTTAAATAGAAACATTAAAATATTTAAATTGCTCATAGTCATTTATTTGTTTCATAATATGCTAAATTTATTTATTTAAATAGAAATTTTGAGAAATATCAAATGAATGCCAATTATACATCTTGACATAAATATACAAAAATATTATAAAGACGTTTTCAATGCGAGTTAAGGATAAGTAATTTGAAACATAGATATACATTTGTCATGCATTTAGATAGGTGCATGTAATCCACTAAAACTCAGTAACATGCATTGCAATAAATTAACATATCTGTAAGTGAATAATAGACAGAACAAAGGAGTTAAGGGAGACATAATTTACGAGCTTTATAACTAGTGTGGTCCATAAAAATTTCTAACTAGACTCACTAAAATATAAGGAGGTTCTAAATACAACCATAACTACAGACCATTCCACGTGAATAAAGTTATTCAAAAAAATTGAAGGAAAAGCTTATATCAAGCTAAGGCACGCGATATACAACTAGGAAGATAAAATATTGAGAATTCAATAAGTGCCACGCAAAATGTATGCATCAATTAGTAGGAAATAAAATTGTTTGTGACATGCGTATGGTCAAAAAAATAAGGGTGAAGGATGGTGCTAAAATTTTCAAGTTTATTGACAAATTCTTAAAATGAATTTGGCTATCAAATTAGCAATCTAGGGTTTCTTCAGGGTGACGCCAAGGCACACATAAATAATCTCAGTAATTGCAGATATACGTTGGTAGTAAAATATTATCTTCTAAATAATTTAAGAAAAACTAAGGTATCAACATAGATATGCCATAATATTCCAAGCATACAGATTTTACACCCAAATATTAGAAACGCAATAACGGATCTTATATGTTAACAAAAATAAAACTACATGATGCAAACAATCTAATTTTATTTTATGATTTATGTTTATTAGGATAGAAGTTTCAGCTTATTTATACCAAACTTAACAATTTCATGAAACAATGAATACACTATAAAACTAATTACAATGTTTTCCTTAATTCCTTAACACACAACAAAGGTATTTCATTTACTATGTCCCAAAATCAAAATCGAAACTTTAAACCATGTACAAAAGACAAATAGATAAAGTCGAACTTGGTTTTATATAAGTTGCATTCAAAATGGAAACTTTAAACCGCATACAAAAGAGAAACAAATAAAGTCAAACTTGGTTTTATATAAGTTGCATTCAAAATAAAAGATGGAAAGGATTTTAGTCATTAAGAAATATCAATTTCTTTTTAAATAGAGATAGAATATAACTATATTTCATTTTGTTTTCTATATCTATGTTTTACTACATTTTCTATAAAATTTGAGAAGTTGTTCTAATTATTTCTTTGTTGTTTGTGCAGATTTGGGAAATAAATCCTTTTCCCCAATTTTATTCAAGAATTTATAAGATAATCAAAAGAAGAAAACTTGGTTAAGCTTGATAGTTGAGCTGAGTCAAAGTCTAAAGCTTCTTTCAATCCTGTTTAGATCTCTAGAATTTGATGAAGAAATCTGAAACAATCCAGCCCAATATTATGCTTGCAAAACATAATCTAGAATAAAAGATTGTCCAAAACAACTGTTGTGCAAAATATTCTAAAAAATGTTTCCGTGAATGAAAAATTTCTACCCCCAAAAGTTTTTTTTAATGCATTTAATTAACTCTCAATCATGAAGCTTAATTAATAGTCAATTTATGCATTCAAAATTGATCAAAGATTTATAACATGTTGAAAACATCTTCTCTTAAAATATTTATTTCTGCATAAATCTTGTTTGCACAAGTAAATCAACAATTTATATTTAATTAAATACTTTTGCAAAATTAACTTTCACTTTAAAAGTAAATAAATTATTTAATTTAAATTAATAAATTAAATGATAAATATAAACATAAACATAAACATTTAAACAATTAATCCTTTAACTACAATAATGAATTCCCACAAAAAACCATACACACAAGTATAACACAATAGAAACGAACTTGACAACAAGGAATGGTAACAAATAGGTACTCGTTCAATGAAGAATGATGGTTTAATAAGGACCTATCATTACCTCTAGATCAACATAATTTCATTGGATTAGGGTATGCTCAGACCTTACAAGCAGGTGGAGCTAATACACGATACCAATTTCTACATGAAACATGACTGTTAAACATGTAAACTTATATAAAAAACACACCATGAAGAAGAATCGTAGCGTAGTAGGGTACTCATGAATGAGTAGTGCTACACTGTCTTCTTCACTAAAAATGACGAGCATCATATATCATAAACAACTATTTCAACATGCTAACCACATAAAAATGCATAAGCAAATAAACCATATCACATACTTGTCTTATGCAATATCATCACACAAACACAACCGGATAATCAAGATGTCAAATGTATCATCCATGAAGTATAAAAAAACCATAATATTGGAGTCATATCTGAAAATGAACAACATAGTATCATAATCAACTAAGCATCTATCTAACAAACTAAATCAAACTAAAATAGAGTGTCGCAACTAGAGGGACACTACATCCTCCCCCCGTAGGATAAGGCTTACTCATTATCCTGCAAATATATAAGGATAAAGCTCATGCATGCGTGTTGCATCCTCCCAAGTAGCTGATGCCTCATGACTAGGATCCCATTGGACCCTCACCTGATCAATGGCTTGACCCCTGAGGGTGAGTTTTTGATGTTGAAGAATCACCATGGGCTCCAAAGCCAGCTTCCCATCCTCTACTTGTAATGCATTTCAATCGAGAACATGTGAAATGTGAGGATGATAAGGTCTAAGAACTGATACATGAAAAACATCATGAATGTGTGATAAACTAGGTGGTAAAGCAAGTCAATACGCCATAGGACCAATCCTCTCAAGAATCTCAAATGGTCCACCAAATTGAGGCACAAGCTTAGAGCCTTTTCCAATAATGGATTGGACTCTTATGTGGTCACACTCAAAGAAAAACCCTATCACCAATTAAGAACTATCGATCCACTCTATGTGCATTGACATACTTCTTGTATCTATCTTGTGCCACTACCAAATGCTCTATGATGCAATCAACCTATTGCTCCATATCTCAAAGAATCTCATGACCAAGTAGAACTCTATCCTCAAGTTGATCCCAACTCAATGGGGTACAACAAGGATGTCCATATAGTTCCTGGAAAGGAGACATACCTATGGAACTTTGATACCAATTATTATAGGAGAATTCCACTAAGTATAGATAATCTTCCCAATGAGATTGTCGATCCATCACATACATTCTGATCATATCCTTGAGTATATGATTAACTCTCTCTATCTGACCATTAGTCTTAGGATGATAAGTTGAAATGATGTCCATAAGGCTGATGTAAATACAGGATACCTATCTGAAATTGTAGCACCCCTCCATTTTGGATCTTTTGATCAACAATGTTTTCTTTGTTATGTGTTTTTGTTATGCTGTGAGTATGTTACTTGGCTCTAATTGATCCCAACTATTAAGCGATGCGCATGTCATATTTTGATGTGATGGAATTTTACTCTGATGTTATCATTATGGCATGTTTTGAATTAGTGTAGCAGATACCTAATTAAAAATTCCTTATGCTTTTATTATATTATTAACGTTAGAATCATCAGTTAGAAAGTTTCTATTGGTGAAGGGGATGGGATTGTATCACTAGCTTGTGAGCGCCCTATGATTCCATGATTTCCTCTTCACGGTGTCTTTTATTATATCATATATATATGCATGTTCAATATACTCTTTGTTCGCAGGTTGACAGGTACATAACATCGACTCCACCTGGTTTCATAGGTTTCAGCATGTCCATTGGCCAAAAGTATTTGATTAGGGGTGATCCCACAATAGTGGTTTACACTTTTGGCCTAACTCGACACTCCATATTTTTTAACACAATTCCATATTCGGGCACCTATAGCGGCCAAACCGTGAATAATTTGAAGATGATGCAAACTAGAGTCTCATCATATTTTGTCTATAGATTCTAAAAATATTTTTTTCAAATTTTTTGGAATAAGATTCCAATTCTTTTTCCATCTCCCACGAAAATTGGTTTTTCAAAATAGTATTTTAAAAAGTGACGACAATCGTGATAACACATAACTTTTTCCATGAAGGATAAAATTCCAATTCTTTCAAATTTAGATTTCTAACTCTGATATCTAGTGCTTCCACTTGGTTAGATAGTTTTTATTGAATATTTTTTTTCTTTAATCAAGTTTTGAATTCAACCAAATGACAATTTAGACATAGCGTCAAGATAACGATAACTTTTTATCAGATGTATCAAAATTCTCTTTTTTTGTTGGATCAAGGACTTCAATATCTGGTGCACTCATATTTTTACATTTTTTATATTTATAATATTCTATTTTTCCACTTGTGCAGAACAAAGATTTTTGTTTTCGATGAAAAACCTATATTTAATAAAACTTAAAAAATAGATAGATAATAAAACCAAAACATACTAAAATTATATTCATTGGATAGCTCGTTCTGAAGGCTAATCGATTCCAAGTTTGGTTTCTAACACCTCCTATTTTCATCCCCTAACCGAGCTTGAAAGTTTAAAATTTTAGGTTTTTGTGTGAACAAATTAAAAATTAGGGAGAAAGGGGTTCAAGAGGAACTGTGGTTCACTCGAACCAGGGTTCATTCGAACCCCCACTAATATGCATTTTCCCTTTGTTTTTTGGGCGGGAAATGTGGGCTCAATAGTTAATGGGTTTGCTTGAACCCCTTTATGGTTCGGTCGAACATGTAGGTTCATGCGAACCCCTAAAACCAATTTTTTTGCCATGGGGTCATTTTTTCTCAATTTTCCTTCCTCCATCAAAGTGTAAACCACTATTATGGCTTCACCCTTGGGAGATAGTAGCTAGGTTTTCCATGCCAAGTCATCACCCTAGTCATAGTGTGTCATCAGGTTTAGTCGGGTTAAGTTGCTTCTTTGTTGTTCTTCTCTCCTTGATTTCATTTAAATTACAAGAAAAAAAAGGTAAACAAATGGCTTTATGTATTTAGGTTGCTTATTAAATTTATCTAGTTATGATGTTAGAAAGATTATTGAATTTATTAATTAATTGAATTTAATTAATAAAATAATCTAATCTTGGATTAGATTTATTTTATTGATTTATTAAATTAAATGGGTGGAATTGAATTGAGTTATTCATTTTGGAATTTTAAAAGTGTTAAATTCTTTGAATTTTTTTTTTTTAAAGTTTAAATGCTTTTTGAAAAAAATAAATTATTAAAAGCTTTAAATTCATTTTGAAACATAAATTTTATAATAAAGAAAATGATTTAAATCTAATTGAAATTTAAATTGTGTTTTAAGGTATTTAAAATGCAAATATCTTGTAAATGCATAAATTAAAATAATTAAATTTATTTGAAAAAGAATTTTGTTTTTAAATTATTAAAAGTGGGATACTTTGTCAATGCATAAAAATATCTATATTGTTGAAAGATATTTATAATTGGAAAAATAAAATATCTAGGTTATTATTTTAGAGGGATTGACTTAATTTGGGGAAATGAAAGGATTTCAGGGATTATTCATGCTTGAGGAAAATTTGTTGTGAAGAAGGAAAGGGGGTTTGTTCTGGTGTGTTTCATCTATTTTGGATTTTGAAAGTGAAGATCTTGGAAGGAAGGAGAATTTGGATCTTGCAGGAAAGCTCAACTCCAAATCTCATTTTGTCTTCTAACTTCAAACATGTTTTCTTGTTTCTTTTATTGTTGTGAAAATCTAGTTTTTGTTTTGAAAGCTTTTTGCAATCATTCTTGAAAACCCAGTTGAAATCTTGAAGAAATTGAGATCTTTGTTTTGAAACCCTATTTGAATCTTGAAGAAAGTTAGAATGTTAATTGAAAATCAAAACCTGCAACCAAAAATATTCAACTTCAACAATAGAAAATGGATGAGAAACAAAATGAATTTGAAAACCTCATTTTTGGATATGAAATAGTTCATATTAAATTGAAATTCAAACCCAGAAATTGTGTTTAAGAAATTGATTTCATTGCAAAATTTATGTAGAAAAGTTGCACAATTTGTCTATAAAATAACAATTTGGGTATATATATTTATAAATATTCCTATATATATATTCCAACATATAAACTAACATTTTTTTTATTTTTTTTAATAAAAAGGTAAAAATTTATTGAATAACGGAAACCAGCATTACACCCAAGTCAAAGGAAAAAGCCCGAAAAGAACAAAATACACAACAGAGCCAAATACCACATCATTCAATACGCTCTCTGTCCTCCGCGAGAACCCTCTCCAAATCCGGACTAAGCTCCTGAGGTATCTGAACCCAATCCTCAATCTTCCAATCCTCTAGACGCTCTGAAGCCCACTTGGCTAGACAATCCGCCGTCCTATTCCATTCACGTGGAATATGGACAAAAGACACCCTCTCCATAAGATTACCAACCTGCAAAATCTGTTGCACCAACACCGCCAACTGCCAATTCACATCCGACATCCTTCCTTTATTGAGTAAATTAACCAGAACCTGTGAATCAGATTCACAAATAACCCTACGCCACCCCAGCTCAAAGGCCCTCTCCAATGCATGAAAAATCGCCCAGCCTTCCATGAGGTTGATAGTTTGTGTCCCCTTATGTATGGAAAAAAGAAAAGCCACCGAACCAGAAGAATCCCTGCCAACCCCACCAACTCCGGCGGGACCGGGATTTCCTTTGGAAGAACCATCAGTATTAAACTTCAAAGTTCCCACGGGGGGAAGCTACCAATTCCCTTGTCATTGGATACGCTGCCCCACCCGCCTACCTTTCTGGCCCCACAACGCAACAGGGGTAAACCCTTGGATACCCAACCGAGCCACCAACTCCACATCTTTCTTCTTAAGTGGCAGCTCTCCATCTCCCTTAGCTTGAATTGTCTCCTGAACCATCCCAAGAACTCTAAACCACACCTGTTGGAGTTGCAACAATTCCCCTCTGAAAATATTCCTATTTCGTTCCAACCAAACCTACCACAACAAGAAAATAGGTCATGTCTACCACGCATCCTACAAAAAAGAGGCCATCGAGGGAGGCCTACCCAAGCTAGTCCAAAACTCCATTAAGGAGGAAGCATGAACACAAGGACTATTCCAAACACTCCAACAAGAATACAAGATCTACAAGGTGAAAGGACACTGGAAGAACAGATGTGAAGATTCCTCAACCCCATTCCTGCACAACACACACTTAGACAAGCCTTGAAACCCACACTTCTGAATATTGTCCCAGGTCAAACACCTTTTCCACGTCAAAATCCAGGCAAAGCAGTTGCATTTTGGCCAAGAAAACTTATTCCACACCTTTTTCCACCAAGGAACTTCCACCCCCTCAACCCTTTGAGAAAGCAACCTCCGATATCCCGACGCCACTGTGTAGTGACCTTTCGGATTAGGCGCCCAAGCAAGAATATCCTTATCCCTAAGGGGGTTACACTGTCTGCCTGAGAGAATATTATGCAGATCCCTATAATCCTCTGCCATACCAATCACCGGCCACTCCTCAAGAGTCTTCCATCTAGCCCTCACAAGCTGACCCTGAAAAGAAAGCACCTTAAAATCACTTACCCTCGTCCTTCCAGCATCACTGAAACTCCTACTCAAGGCCACCAAATCAGGAAACTGAGTGAGGATGGGAGGATGGCCATCCCAAGAGTCATACCAAAAATGAACCTCAGTCCCATGCCAACAGATCCAAAACAAGCCATCCTTGATGAGCGTAGCTCCCTTCTTAAGGTTAGCCCAAACTGCTGATCCCTTACCAACCAAGGGGTAGCGAGGGATATCTTCCCTAGGAATGCCCTGAATATACTTAAAGGAAAGGATCCTAGCCCAAACTCTGACTTTCTCTGTGCACCACCTCCAATAAAGTTTTTCCGCCAAAGCCAACCCATCTTGCACGGGTTGTCTCAACCCCAAGCCCCCCAACTACTTGGGGCAACACACCATGTCCCATCTAACCAAACTCCACTTGGAAGACAGAAGGTTGCCTGCCCATAAAAACTGTCTAGCCAGTGAGTCCAATTCCATCACAAAACCTTTAGGGGCCACCTGCAGCATACACCGATAAATGGGAAGGGCCAAGATCACAGACTTCAGCAACTGAACCCTCCCTGCAAAGGACAACCATCTGGTGGTCCAGTGAGTAACCTTCAACCGAAGTTTATCCAAGATAGGCTGCCACGACTCCCTCTTTAATTTTCCCACCGCAATAGGAAATCCAAGGTAAGACAGAGGAAGGGTCCCAATCTGGAATTGAAGAACTTGAGCTATTCTCCTCTGGATAGGATCTGGAGTATTAAAGAAATAGATGGAAGATTTGTCATCATTAATTGATTGACCCGAAGCCTCAAGGTACATATCCAACACCCTGCAAAAATTTGTTGCCTCCCGAATAGTGGCAACCCCCATCAAGGCAGTATCATCCACAAACTGCAAATGTGATTGAGGGGGTAAATCACCCCCCCACCTCCACCCCTGAATAAATCCTAGCTCCACCTTTCTTCTCAGCAAGCGTCCCAATCCTTCCACAAGTAGAATAAACAAATAAGGGGAGAGAGGATCACCTTTCCTTATACCGCGAGAAGCCTCAAACAACTCAGAATGCTCCCCATTAGTTAAAACAGAGAAAGAAACAGAAGTGACACAACTCATAACCCATTGAATCCAATCATCTCCAAATCTGAAAGTAGCCAGGATCTTATGAAGAAAAAACCATCAGACTTTGTCGTATGCCTTTGCCATATCAAGTTTGATGAACATAGACTTTTCTCTAGAAATAGCCATGGAGTGGATGGACTCAGTAGCTATAACAACCCCATCCAGAATCTGTCTGCCCTCCACAAAACCACTTTGCTCCTCAGAAATGAGCAACTGCAATCACTTTTTCAACCTATTAGCAATTAGCTTTGAAATAATATTCTATACCACATTGTAAAGGGCGACAGGACGAAAATGGCTCAACTTGTCCGCCCCTTCACACTTGGGAATAAGTGCCAGAAAGGTGGCATTCAGGGCCTTTAACATTTGCTTATTCCGCTGCGACTCCTTGACCACCTCTAATAAGTCAAGTTTGATGATCTCCCAGAACTCTTGGAAAAACTCAATCGGGAAACCATCAGGGCTAGGGGCTTTTCCTTTCTTCATCTGAAACACCGTCCTCTCCAATTCTTCTAAAGTAATCTCACCCATAAGATCCTCCTTCATCTCTCTAGACACCAACTGAGGGATATAGGAAAGAACCTGAGCCTCCTCCACCGAACTCCCCTGCAGCCCCTCTCTAAACAGGGAAGAAAAATAGTGAACAGTTCCTCAGAAATACTTTGAAAAGAAGTCAAAGTCTCTCCCTTATCTGTGACCAAAACAGGAATAGAGTTACCATGCCTTCGCGCCCTAACAGAATGAAAGAAGAAGGCAGAATTTGTATCCCCCTCCTTGAGCCATTCAATCTGGGCTTTTTGTTTCCAAAAGATCTCCTCTCGCAGTTCCCATTCTTCCAAAGCTTTCAAAGCCCTAGATTCCTCCTGCATCAAGCTCTCAGACACCCCATTCTCCCTAATTACCCTCGTTATACCATCCAGCTTAGCTTGTGCATCAAACTTGGCATTAAAAATATTTCCAAAGCAATTCCTATTCCAATGTTTAATCTTATACTTAACAAATTGCAAAAGCTTAGTAAAGACATACATTGCCGTACTGAAGGCAGGTCTACCCTCTTGCCACCACCGAGCAATAAAATCATGGAGTTCAGGATCTCGTAGCCACATAAGTTGGAATTTAAAGGAGGGCTTGAAGGGCCACCTAGCCGAGAGGATAGTAATCTTTCTAGGCCAATGGTCTAAGCCCCTCCAGTCCAGAATCTCTAAGCTAGAAGACCACCTTTCCCCAACCCAGAAGCAAGAAACCATAAACCGATCCAACTGCTCCGCGATGCAGTTTTCACCAGGCCTCTGATTGTTCCAAGTAAAATGACCATTACCGGGCTTGATATCAACCAAATTCAAAATAGAAATATTGTCCTGGAAAAGGAAGGCTGAAGCCTCCAACCGCATAGTACCACCCCTTTTCTCAGCAATCTATGTGATAGCATTGAAGTCACCCCCAATAATCCACAGAAGAAAAGGAGCCATACTTCGTACATAGCGAATATTCAACCACAAAAGTTGCTTGCCCTACATATCCACAGGTGCATAGATGTTGGAGAACAAAACCAATTCTCCAGATTCATAACAAGAAGCAACCATAGAGATAGAGGACCTAAAGGACACCCACCACTGGTGACAAATCTTTCGAGGGTTCCATAAACAAGCCACCCCTCTAGAAGAACCCTGAGCACCAACACACTGGCATTCCCCACTCATCCAAATATTGGGCATAATACCCATCATATCCTCCACAGAAAGTTTGGTCTCCTGTAAAAATAGAATATCAGGAGACTAACCTCTAACCAAATTCCGAACAGCTTTTTGTCGAGGGCCACTGTTCAAGCCCCTAACATTTCATGAAAGAGAAATCATTTCAAAGGGCTTGAGAAATGAGAATCCAGCGTCTTAACTGACCCTGAATCCACAAGATTTTCCCCTATCAATTTGATCTTCTCCAAATCCTTTTTCCTCCTCAGTTTAGCAACTTTCTCTACCCCTCCTTTCTTAAGATCTTTTTGCAGGATACCCAAATGAGGAGATGGCTTACTGTTCTTTCCCCCCTCCAAGCCAGACCTCCGCACAGGAAGAGACAAAGCCTCACTCTCCTTCACCACAATACTACTTTATTCTTTCTGGGCCTCTAACTTTAGATCTGATTCCAACTGCAAGGACCCCTCATCTTGCAGAACAGGAAAAGCCTCGGGACTAAACTGCCCTTGACCAAGGCCTCCCCCATCCCACACGACACCCTGTGAATCCAAACTCCCCACCTGATGGTTTGCCTGCTCCATCCCATCCAACTGCCCCTATTGATTAGTGCCTAGAATTCCTTGTTCCAAATCAACCAAGCCAGGATCCACTTCCTGCTGGCTAAGATCCTCCAAAATCTTGAATCTATTAAACGTATCCTCATCCTGCTGCTCTTTCATAGTCCTTTTATGCCCCTTGTTTCTGTTATGAGATATGATAGGAGTAAAGCCTTCCTCCCCAATATCACCACCCAGAATAGGGCCCTTGCCCTTGTCCACCCTAGGCCGACCATTGGAGAGTTGTGAAGAATTAGTCTCCAAAGGCTTGGCCCTTGGGCATCTCCACAATAAGTGGCCGCACTCATGACACAAACGACATCTAAATGGTAAAGTTTTATAATCGAGTTGTTGAACCCATGAATAAGATCCTGCACTCACTTCCAGAGAATCTGGCAATGGTTTACTTAAATCAATTTCCACACAGAACCGAGCAAATGTCATTACCTTTTTGAATTGTGTCTGTTGCGAAGTGCCTACAGGTTTACCAAGCATTGAAGCGAGTAAATGCAAAACATCATCTTGCCAACACTCGACCGGGAGCCTCGGTAATCTCACCCAAACTGGGACCCGGCTTGGAATCTCCTCGGTTGGGTCAAAGCCCGCATGCCACGGCTTGATAAACAAACCCACCTAATTGTAAAAATAAGGGCCTCCTTCAAAAACCTTGATTCTATCTGCCATGCAATCAAAGGTAACCATAAAATAATTATTTGCGAGGAGCCTAATCTCCATCTCTCCTTCCGGCAGCCATGTCCTCTGGGCCCAGGCCTCCAAAAAATGCAACGAGATTTTCAATCCCAAAAATTTACAGTAAAGGGAATGTCGTGAGTAGTAATCAATGTCTTTCGTGAGCATCTCCATCGGGATCACAACATTCGGCCTCTCTTTACACCTTTCAAGACAGCCATTAATCTTTGGAAATCAAAACCCTCCTGACGATCCCATCTCATTCTTCTCCAAATTATGTGCAAATAGGTTATTTTCATAAGACCTAGACCCCAGTGGCAAGGGTTTCGAGCCAAAGACAACAAAAATCCAACTTGGGTCCAGTCCCAGATGACTCCCCTTATGCCATATAATGAAAGAAGAAATCCCAACCGAACAAACCCACCCTCAATTAATCAAGAGCATTACACTCTGCACCAGGGTAAGCACCCCACAGTCCACAACTAAGAAAAGAAAACCTTTAAACCCCCGTAGATCCACCAAAGCACACAAGATGCAGCTACAAAGATGAAACCCTACACCCAGCCCGCGACACCCTCAGCCCAAGAAGAATGGGTGCACCCCAAATATCCACCCCTCTCCCACCGAGTGCAGCCCTACACAACCACACAGGCGGATATGGCCACTCAATCGATAGCCCTACGAATCCCACACCCGGCCACCAAAGCACAGAGCAAAAAATAGGGCCAGATCTGACAACGCAAGCCAAACCCTCCAGCACCTACCAAGGAAAGAAGGAAAGAAAGAAAGTTTCAATCGCAAGATCCACACCCAAAAAATAGGAAAAGCCCCCACGACACTAGCAAGAAGATAATAGTAAAGGAGCTAGGCATGGACTCTAGCTTGACCACCGTGAGTTCTAAAATGCCATCCACACCGGTTCTTATATACAAACATATTTTGCAAATATGTTTTGTATTTATTATTTTGGAAAGTTTATTTTAAAAAAATTTGTTTCACAAAAAATTTCCTGTGAAAAAATTAGGAAGGTATTTTTTAATTCACTTTTAGACACAACTATTTTGAAACAATTAATCTAAGATAACACCTTATAGTTAAATTCATATCCTTTCAAAATATACTATTTTAAATAAACACAGTTTGAACTATGAACACACATTTTGTTTTCTGTCATCTCTGAACATAATTATCTTATCATACATTATTGCAATCATTAAGAACTATAAATACTAACACTTCATCTTTTCTAAGAAATTTCCTTCAATAAAACAAATAACATTTCTCATATTTAAATATTCATCTATTAAAGACGCGTATTATGTTTTCTCATTACTTGTAAATGATTAAAATCAAATTTTAAACACAATCATTTTATTGTATCAATATTTTTTTCCATCTATATTGAACATAATCACCTCAAAATAATGCATATTTAACATAATGTATATTTAAATATAATGTATTAAATATACATACCTAATATATACTAACGCATCATTATCTATATATTTAATATATATTTATTATTTAAATATATATATTTAAATATATATTTATTATTTAAATATATTTTTATCAAATTAATTTCAACTTCAACTTATTTAAATCCATTCCCATTTAATTAAAATAAGTAATAATAAAACTTTTATTTAATTTATAATATATATTATATATATAATATATATATATATTATATATAATATATGAATATTATATATATATAATATATATATATTATATAATATATAATATAAAATAAAATAAAATAAAATAAATATTGAAAAAAAAAAACAAAGAGTTACCTTTTGACTTGGCCCGCAACCCCCAAGTTGAATATTTTCGGTTGCAAGTTTTGATTTTCAACTAACATTCAACGTATAACAGAGGAGGTTGGGCGCTCCCATAGGCAACGTAGCCTCCACAAAGGAGGTTGGGCACAACCTATGGTTGCGTCCTCCTCCCATAGTGGGGGTCGTGGGCCAAGTCAAAAGGTAACTCTTTGTTTTTTTTTTCATTGTTTATTTAATTTAATTTAATTTTATATTATATATTATAATATATATATATATATAATATATATATAATATTCATATATTATATATATATAATATGTATATATAATATGTATATATATATATATTATATATAATATATATTATAAATTAAATAAAAGTTTTATTATTACTTATTTTAATTCAATGGGAATGGATTTAAATAAGTTGAAGTTGAAATAAATTTGATAAAAATATATTTAAATAATCTGATTTGGGAATTTTAATAGTTATTTTAAACATATATATTTAAATAATAAATATATATTTTAATATATATAGATGTAATTATATATACGTTGAGTATATATTTTCATATGTATATTTAATATACATTTATATTTAAATATACATTATTTTGAGGCGATTATGTTATTATAATAGATGCAAAAAAATATTGATGTTGTAATAAAATGATTGTATTTAAAATTTGATTTCGATCATTTTGGGTAATGAAGGAAAACAGATAATATGCATGTGGTTTAATAGATGAATATTTAAATATAAGAAATGGTTTTTTTTTTTAATGAAAGGAAATTTTCTTAGGAAAGCTACTATTAATTATTTATAGTTCTTATTGGTTGCAATGAATGTATGATAAGATTAAATATGTTCATGGGATGAACTGAGAAACTTAAAATATTGTGTTCATAGTTAAACTATTATTTTTATTTTAAAATAGTATATTTTGAAAGGACCAATATTGTATTTAAATATAAGGTGTTTAATAGCGAGATTAATTGTTTTCAAAATGATTTATTATGCAAAGAAGAAATAGTTATTTTAACATGATATGTTTTAAATCGAAGAAGTAAATGTTTCTTTTATATTATTTAAATGCAATTAAGGAATTAAATATTTGGGTTTAAATTTCATCTTTGTCTGAAAGAGATGTTATTTTGTCAGTTTCATTAAGGCAATAAATTACTGAATGTTAAAGAAGGAAGTGGATTTAGGAAATCCAAATGTAGTTTTAATTCCTGTTTGATTGCCCCTCTTGAATATACACTTCTTCTGTCTTCATTTTGGGGAAGTTGATTGGAAGGGTTGTTAAGTCTTCCATAAGGGATTTAACTTTTGGGGGTTGTGGTATTATGTTAGTCAACCATTGTATTGTTTTGAGTAGGGCGTATAATTGTATCATGTTGTATTAATCAGTTTTCACGAATGGGGATGGTATGTGTCTCTTGTGGTTTAAGAGTGGTTTATGTGATTCGTGCCTCTTGTGGAAGGAATGGATTATGTGCTTTGTGCCTCCAGTGGCTAGAGAGGGTTTTGACCTTTGTTGCCTCTAGTGTTCGGAAAGGGTTTTGACTTTTGTTGTCTCCAATGTTTGGAGTGAGTTTTCTTTGTGTTCCTCCTAGAGTTGTAGTGGTTTTATCATATGGGTCTACACTTGGGATTCCCTTGGTGATTGGTTTTGGTTTGGTATGTTGTCAAGTACAAGAGTGGCTTCTATTAGGGGCTAGAGCCCAAAGAGGTAAACTAGGAAACCTCCAAAGGTGGTTTAATCAAGTGATAACTAAAACAATATACTTAGAATTTTAGGTAGTCTTTCATATTAATTAAGATAATTGAGCCTTGATCATGGACGCAAGGGCTTGTATAGACTTGGGATGAGACGGGAAGGCCTAGAATGGAAAGTTCATCTATCTTGTCCTTATGAGAGGTATTTGATTCCGCATGAGTGAGTATGGGTGTTAGGATTCGGTAGAGGCCACCAGGAAAACCCATAGTGGGGGTAGGGTCCTATGAAGATTCCCAGAGGAGATCCTATGATGAGCTATGTGATGACACTCTTTCTACAACAACAATTGGTGTTTGGTTTTATGTGTATGGTTTCTTAACATACTCAATCTCTTTTATTTCTGGAAGCAATGTGACTTATGTCAGTGATGTTGGAGTTGTACTTATGTTATTCCTATGGTTGTATGGTTCATGTGATTGGTTGGTTCAATTATGTTTTAGCCTGTGTCTTGAGGTAGTTGGTATTGTATAGGATTCATTGTTACTATCTCCTAAGCATAGGGGGTGAGCCTTTGGGTATCACATGGTTGGGTGGAATGTGCACCTTAATCCATTGGGTCTTCTTCTTGTTTGTGTGGATGAGATTTCTAGTTGGGGAGCTTGTGGGATCTAGTTACTTTTCATGATTTACTCATTTCAGTTGGAAACTTGTAAATTATTACCCCTCATTTGATATCAAGGTGGATTTTGTAATTTTTAACCATGTTTATTGGATTTACCTCATTTGGGGAATGAGAGTGTAATCATATTGTAAATTATTATTATTGGAATCAGGAGGTATCTCTTATGCCTTGGATGTAATTTTAATCATGTTTGGAAAGTATGTGATTCTTAATTTATTAAGTAATTAAATGTGATGTTTTAATTCATGTTTCTTGATTGGGTTTTAAGTAATCTTAGTCTCATAACCTTAGAGGTTGTTGGCAATGGATAGTGATCTTGCATGTTATTTGTAGTTAAAAAAAAAAAAATAGTACATTTGAGTAGTAAATTGCAACTTCCTCTAGGGTTGCATGGTGGGGCATTACAAAAATGATTCTACGAGGAATCCCATGCAACCAAACAACATCCTCCATGAATATTTTGGCCAAAGAGGAAGCATTGTAGGATGATTGAACTTGAGAAAAATGTGCTACCTTAGTTAATCTATCAATAGTAACCATGATAGCATCATGTCGACACGATGACAAAGGTAATCCAACAATAAAATCAACTGATATAATATCCTACTTCCATTCAGGAATGAGATGTGGCTGTAATAAACTAGTGGGATGTTGATGCTTAGCCTTAACTCTCTAGCACTCAAGACATCTTGAAATAAAATTAGAAATTTCATGCTTCATACCAGGCCAAAAGTACAACTATCGAAGAGCCGCATACATCTTCTTAACACCAGGATGAGCTGAGTATGGTGCTCAATGTGCCTCTATCAAAATTAGAGTGTGAAGACGTTCTGAAGGTGGTACATAGATATGACCCAGATGCCACAACAAACCATCTAAATAAAGAGTATAACATGAAAATATTCCCTCCAAGGGTCTACCTGATCCAATCTCCATCTTCACTTCTTGATATAATCTATCAGTAGGAAGTGTTATTAAAATATGACTTTTCAACTCAACTCCAAGTGTCACAACAAAAATCTCACGTCTTCACTGACTGAGAGTGTCAACCACTATGTTCTCCTTTCCCTGAACATATCTCACCTCAAAATCATTTCACATAAGAACTCCATCCACTATCTTTCCCTAGCATTCATATTAGGCTATGTGAATATATATTGCAAACTACAGTGATCACAATGAAATTCAAAATGGTGCCCCAACAAGAAATGTCTCCATCAAACCAAGGCATGAACAACTAAAGCAAGATGTAAATCATAAGTGGGATAATTTTGTTCATGATCCTTGATTTTGTGAGACTCATAAGTGATCACACAAGCATCCTAAATTAACACAACTCTTAAACCCTCCAAAGATGCATCAGTGCAAACAACAGAATCCTTAGCAGGATCGGGAATGACTAAGATAGGCACAATACTCAGCTTATCCTTAAGTATCTAAAAATCCAACTGACATTGATCTTTCTAGATAAATTTCTTCCCTTTTCTCTGAAGAGAAGTAATGGGGTGCCCAATCCTAGAAAACCCCTCAACAAACCATATGTACTATCTAGCAAGACCCATAAAACTATGAACCTATGCAACATTAATAGGCATGATCCAATCAATGATAGCTTGGATCTTTGAAGGATCCACAATAACACCCTTTCTAGAAATCACATGACCAAGGTATTTCACCTTAGTTTGGAAGAATTCACATTTCTTCAAGTACGCATACAATTGATTCTCTCTCAAGCACTGCAGTACCTATCTCAAATGCTCTTTGTGCTCCTCCATATTTCTTGCATAGATCAAAATTTCATCAAGAAACACGAGAACAAAATGATTAAGACAGGTGCAAAAAACACTGTTCATCAAACTCATAAAAACTAATGGTGCATTTGTTAACCCAAACGATACTACTGTGAACTCCTAGTGCTCGTAACAAGTTCAAAATGTTTTTTTATGAATATCTACTTATGCAATGCGCAACTAATGTTAACCTAATTTCAGATCAATCTTAGAGAACACATTTTCTCCCTTGATCTGATAAAATAGTTCATTAATTATAGGTAAAGGATATTGATTTTTAATCGTCACTTTATTCAATTGATAGGTGCTCCCCAACGGGAAACACTCGGATAAATAAAACTCTTTTCCAA
>VDFB02164168.1:0-45669 GCA_007258455.2 Sequoia sempervirens
TTTTTTCTATATTCCTATGATTTTATTTGTGAAGTTGGAGTTATTATTTTTCACTATTTACTATGAATTAATTTTTAGCATTCAAATAATCTATATAGATAGGAGATTAATATTCAATAACTGCAATAGAATTTTCACAATTATTTGTCTTATTTAATGCATTTTAGAAATTACAAGGGAGATATAAGAATTTATTTATTAAAGTTTTTATTGTAATGGATGCATTATCGGTTGAACCCGACATCTCTATGTATGCACACTTTTATACATTTACTAATGATGATGCATTCAGAAACATAAATGACTAAGATCTTAAAGGGTCATATTGGAGGTTGGAGGAAATGGATGTAGGAGGACATCTATCATCCTGAGCTAGCTTCTCTCTTAGGGATGATTCTTGCATGAGAAGCATTTGTTTCATATGTAGTCCTTTCATAAGCAAGATGGGCCATGCAATGATTTTTTGGTCTATGGATATTTGACTCCACAAACTTGGTGAGGTGTTGTTGGTTTGTGGATAGTTGAATCCACAAATTTTCTATGGATAATTGAGTTTGGCGTGATCCATAGTTTTGCAAATGTGTATTTGTGGATAATTGAGTAAGTCTCAATCTACAAATGAAGGAGTGTTACCATAGATAATGGAGTGAGTCTTGATTCATAGTTAGTTGTTGATTTTCATGTGAATAGTGGAGTGTGTCTCGATTCACAGGTAAACATTAGACAATCAAAACATTTATCTAGACATGCGGAGTTTGGATTGATGCTGATGCGGAGTTGGATAATCAATAAATTTTCCTAGACAAAGGAGTTTGGGTTGATGTTGATGTACAGTTGGATAATCAAGAGATTTTCCTAGACAAAGGGGTGTGGGTTGATGTTGATGCAGGGTTGGCTAATCAGACCATTTTCCTAGACCAATAAGTTTAGGATGATGCTGATACAATATTTTGGTTTTCTTTTTGTAATGTAAACCTTAAGGGAGGGATGTTAGGAATTTAAGGTTTACACTTTTACATTTTTCTTTTGTTTTTTATTATTTAAACTTTAAGGGGGGGTTGTTATGAAATTAAATTTTACATTTAATAAATTAGTTATTAGGTTATTTTTTAGTAATAAATAAACTAATAGTTAGTTTTTGGGAAGTTATTCTCGTAATGTAATTTGGAGTGGTTATTCATGGGAAAAAAATACCTTTAAAAATCCAATGTATTGGATGTAATGTGCCAAATGATTATAATGAAATTCATCTTTTTTTTTACAATGTAAATATTTTTCTCTTCTATTTTTACTACTCTACAGTAATGATAGTTGAACAATTATAATTACAAAATAAAAAACATATAGGTGAGATGAGAAGAAGCATACCCAAACATTTATAGCTGATGAGAAAATACTAAGAAGTAGATTACGAAGAAAAACATGTCTAGGTAACTCACTAATCTTAAAGACAAGAAAGACAAGAACAAAATTGTCAAGCTATTTGAAGGTATTACCATTAGTCAAATACTAATGTTAATAGTAATTATGAAGAATTAAATTTAATATCCATAGATTGTATACTTATAAAATTATAGAATGTACCTCAAATTCAAAATAAGATGTGTTGGAAATGTTGTTAAAAATATACTCAATCCCAATGGATTCAATGAAATTTGAGTATTTTCCCAATGGTCTAGATATTTTGTAATGCGGCCCCGCCGTGCAAACCCCAAAGGACAACTATGGCAATTTTTTTTCTTTAAATATGAAATATATAATATATGCATATTAAGTTCCATTGCATGAGATTCAATTACATGAATACAAGTTCGCCACCAAAGTCCTTTGGGGTGCACGAGGTAACATTACATATTCAAGCCCAAAACGAAAAGATAAACAAAATTCTAAAATGCATTAGTTTTAAGTCCATTCATCCATCATAACTATAACATCAAAGCATACACAAGAGATAGACCATTAAGAACAAGATCAACTCTATTTAATAACCATACACATATATACAACATGCTTATACGATGATAACCACTATCTTTTATCACATGATTACAATGATACATTTATACTTTACATCAACTTCTAGCACAATACCTAGATCATATACATAAGTTTACATCAGAAACTTCCCAACACATGTGAGTAATTCATCAATACATGAGTATAACTGAAATACATAATAAACATCTAGCTACAAGAAAATCTCTAGCTCATGTTCCATTAGGAAGACACTGCACCGTAGGAACTCTGGTGGGGAACCCAACGGGGTGCGTAGCACGTTCCACTCAACCACGTGGGTTTTAGAAAGACCCACCCCCGTGCTAGGAGATGACAAGGAAGAATCCTCGACCAAGGAGTTCCAATAGAAAAGACAAGACTCAACTCCAAACAAGAGTGACATGAGAATACATAGACAAAATAACACCTATAGATTCTAAAATCATAACATCAATAGATCACAAAACATAACATCAATATACCACTCCCAGAGACTTGCAAAATCAACCAATCACAAAGAGCCACTCTTCTACTAAAAAACTAGGTTCAAATCCACAAATCTATGGGTAGACAAGGTGCACAATACTAATAACACATCTCAACCTTAAAACATAAGGTCACACAACCTGTTCGTAGTAATCAGGTATCCATACTATATCACATATCCCGTCCGTGATAGCCAGACATTCAAACTATCTACACCCAAGTGCACTACCCAACCCAAATCAAAAGTTGAACCAACATATATAACAACCCCACATAGAATGAACTTCTCTGGAAGACTTACAAAACCAAACAACCCAATTGCCCAACAACGCAAACAAAAAAAACTCAACCAATAAGCAATTCAGGCATATAATTAATCTAACATTCGGATTCTCTAAATCAAATCAAATCATCAACGCATTACTTGAAATTAATAAACTTAATTTAATTTCATTTACAAGCAATAAGAAAATTAACACTAATAGTTTAACTCCAATTTCCACAATAACACATACAACAATAAAATCAATTTCTCTATAAAAATTATTTCATCTTAACTATTCGTATTTTGCATGCACCAAATAATACATAATATTCATTTCTCTTTTAAAATAATTTCATCTTAAAATAACTACTTGTGCATTTTCATGCACTTAATTAAAATTAATTTTTCTAATAAATCATTTTATTATCAAACATCTACTTAAATTCAATTTTCTCTTTTAAATTATAACATTATAAAAATAATCCATTTCATGCATTCGCATGCATCTATTGTCAAAATACATTTATATATATATATAACATTTAAATAATTTAATATTTCATTTACAACTTCTAAACGTAAAAATTAAATATATATATATTTAAAATATCTATTATATCAAAATAGCTAATTAAATAAATATATTTAAATATATATAATTAAATATGTATAATACATATAATTATACATATATATAAATAAATATTATTTAATAAATTAAAAAAAATTTACTATATTCAAACAATATTAACCATAAAACCTGCGTGTTGCGACTTTAATAACTTTTGTTTTCAGATCTGAGTTTTTCTAAAATTTTTACTGAAGGTGTGCCACCAAGTCTTTTAAAACATATAAAAAGATTAGCCATACCCAGTTCATAAAGTTTGAGTTATGATTAATTTAGTGACCCTCTCTCTTTGCTATTTTTTTTATATATAAATTTTTTCTACAAGAAAAAATTTACTATTTTATTAGTGGATTTCATTTTCCCTAATTTATTAGAGGATTTCTTTTTTCAATCCTACAGAAGTTTTCTAAATTATCTGTGGGATTTTCTAAATTATCTATTGTTTTCTTTTTGAATTTCGTACCATTTTAAATTCATTTCCCTACAGAGGATCTAAGATTTTCACAATCCTTCTACAAAGGTTTCCAAAATTTCACAACAAATTAGCAGACAATATTTCAAAATATATAAATAAATCCTCTAATTTTTCAATTCCACAAAACCAAAACAAACTTCTATAGTTTTTTACAAAAAATATTTTAAAAACACAATTTAAACAAACATTTAAAATAAAGAACTTGGATCCTCAAGCTCAAATTGATGAAGATTGAAGCTGAGCCTTCATATTTCAATCCCCACACTTTTCTCAAAGATTTCCTCTTCCAGAAGATGTGCAAAATAATTCCAGCCAAGAACTTCCCTGAGAGTCTTTTCAAATTTTTTTACCAAAAAACTTCACACAAAATTCATGTATCCATTCTCATGAAAAACAAAACAAAACCAATTTTTTTCTCTTTTCCATTAATCCCAATATTCTTTTTTTGAAAACCCAAAAATCAAAATAAAATAGCAATTTTCCATTCTCTCTCAAGTTTTCAAAAATAAACTGGACATGCATTCGTTCTTTTTATTCTGTTCTTGATTTTTTTCTTTTCTAAATGAAATCTTTAAGTTTTAAATTTCTATTTTATTAATTTCAACTCATAGTTGACACATTATTAATTATTTAAATCCTTTATTCTATTATTTATCCTCAACTTACTATTTACATTAAATTATAAAAAAATGTCAAGTTTTAAAATTATAAATAATGTTATTTACACAATTAATTTATTTATTTTTAATTAGTTACATAACTTTTAGTTTAACACTTTTAAATTTTAATAAAGCTATTCCCAATAACTAACTAATAACACTTATTTTAATTATTTAATTATTTAAATTAAATGATACTATTAATCCACCCAAATACATAACAACACAAACATTAAATAAATAACACAAATACAACTCACGATAGACAACTATCACATAATACCGAAATAACCAAAGTCAAGGACACACAATACCACTAGACGCCTGATGGGTTAATAGGCTTGGGATGGGGAGACTTCCGTGTCATCTTTGTTTCAATATCATACCCGTTGGCATAGTTTAATGCTCGCCTTGTCCTGCCAAAGCAGGTGGAATCGAGACTTTATTCTTGCAATTCCTGCATACAAACAAGGTTGTGTACAACATATATATAAACAAATGCATCACATCGTGAGAAGGAATCACAGCATAGCAAGACACTCACAAATGAGTGGTGCTACACTGTCCCCTCACCAAAGCTATAATAACAACAACATCAAGTATAAAGTAAGACTATTAAACTAAATTGATCACATCATATCATCATGAAATAATTACTAGTCTATTGCAGAACAGCATAATACTACATCTAGATATAAGCATACCCAGTTAAATTCAACCACAATGTATCATCATAACCTCAATGTCATAAAAGAAGTATCATGACCAACAAGTAAGTTAGGCTATCCAATTAAATATCTGCATCAAAGCAACACAATGTACCTCATACCCACAAGAGTACCATCATAAGTCCTTGTTCCATCTTCCTCTTTAGATTCCTTAGTTAGACTACCTACACATCCCAAGTGAGAACGAAGGGGCACTACATATTTGTATATATGGTATGAAAGTATTGATTATTTTAAGGGCTTGCATGCACTAGATGCTGATAAGATAAAGGAAATAAAAAATATGAATCTTTGGCCACATCCACTAGAACTTACAAACTTGACACGAGTAGATAAAATATTGATAAACAATGAACAAGTGCTAACAAACAAATAAAAAATAAACGTATTTAGATAAACTCAATGATTGTAAAAGACAATAAAAATGAACATCCTTTTTTAGTTTTGACTATTATTTTCTATTTATTAATTAATTTAGTTTTTTTTTGGAACGAATTGAGTTTGGCAATATGGCTAATATTTTTAAGATTTTTAGACAAAATTAAATCTCATTATAGATTACAATCCCTACTTTTCAAATTTGTAATTTTTAAGTGCAACATATATTTCCATTTATTAATTATTTTTTAAATAAAAAACTTAATAAACTCGAAATGACATATATTGCTATTTTTAAAAAATTCGTTATGTTTGACCAATCTAGAAATCATTATGTACATGATAAAAAAATCATGCTATCATTATTTTAAGTCAAATTATGTTGTCCATATGCAAGGGGTTTTAAGAAAACACCTTAGTGCTAGTATTAAAATTAGGTAAAAAAAAAAATTCAATAAAAAATCACATTTTTTTTTATACCAAACTTTAGCATAAATACATCTTTTTCTAAAAGGATTCTGAAAAGTATTTTCATTTCTACTTATTTTGTTGGTTGAATACATGCATGGTTTGGCCTTTAACATACTTTTTATAAAGGCCACTTTCCTATATCTTATAAAAAGCCAAGTTTTATTATCTTCACATTAGAATAAATTATATGTTTAGAAACTAGGGACAAAATCCAATGTTTCATACTCATATAGCATTTTTAGATTCTTTGTGTAAGTGCTTCAAATTGTTATCTCAAATATGAAAATTTCTAATTTTTAACAAAAAATTTAGGAGTGAAGAAAATCACGGTGTTTATGCTAAATTTTTTTGTCACTAGACTATAATAGTTGTATTATGGATTGATGACATCTTTATTGGTGAAAAGAAGAGGATGATTAGAGATTTAAAAATTCATCTCTCTAGTGTTCTCAATAACAAGGATTAAGGGGTAATATAATACATTCTTAAAATAAAGATTAATAGGGACCGATAGATAGATATACTTGTCTAAGTTAGAGTAACTATATTTATAGAAATTTATAGAGATTTACTATGAAAAATGTAAATTAAGTAGTATTCTTTTTTTTTTAATAAAAAGGGTAAAAACTTTATTGAAGATCAGAAACCAACATTACAACCAAGCACAAGGCCTAAGCCCGAAAAATGAATTACACGGACAGAGCCAAAATCCAAATCAATCAACAACCCCTCTGTCCTCCGCCAAAACCCTCTCTAAGTCCAAACTAAGCTCCTGAGGGATTTGAGCCCAATCATCAATCTTCCAATTCTCCACATGCTCAGAGGCCCACTTGGCTAGACAGTCAACCATCCTATTCCACTCACGGAGCGAGTGCATGAAGTTGGGTACCAATTTTCTGGCCACTTTTAAAAAAAGTTTTAAAAAACACGCTTGTGTTATAATGTGCTCACGTTATTTCACGTTAAAAGCAAAGAAAAAAGTGAAAGTATTTTCCTTGGAATACCAACCCAAAGGCTTGGAGGGCATTCCCAACAAGGCCGGAGACGTGTTTTTGCAAATTCTATAATTTTTCACATAATCGGGTTCGTGCTCACCATCAAGATTGCATCTAGTTCAATATCGACAAAATCAAAAACATGGGTAATGTTAGGTTCTCTCTTAGCTATCCAACAATGTAATTTTTTTCACTTTTTGACAATGTTAAGCCTTTCATCCATAATTTCTTTTGTTTATATGTCTATTTTTTCCAAAAGTAGTGTTTGGTGTTTTTTGGTTATAAATTAACCGTTCATCAAAATTTCAAATAAATTACATTTTTAGAAACTAGACTCCATTCTACAAAATTTTTAAAAAGAAAAAAAATCAATTATTTTCCAAAATTTGTAGGGGGAGCACGACCAAAATTCTTCTTTTAGGAAGTTCCCACTTAGAAAATTAGTATAAAATCAAATATTCATTAAAAAATTATCAGAAAAATTGTGCATCAACTAGATGCTATTAGCTAACTTCTAATTGTAGCGAGTTTAAAAATACTACAAAAAAGTTCACCGTGCTTAGGTCGTACAAGAGTTGCTATGTTATGTTTTTCTGAAAAAAATAGTACCAATTTGTGTACATCCCTCTTTTGAACCCCTTAATCTCAACCATTTTCAAAATAAATTAGTAGTTTAGAAAGTAGACTCAGAGAACTTCAATCCTGGTTTTAGTTCCATCTGAAAATTTTGAGTGTAACTATCCTCAATTTCACGTCCAAGGTCAACATTTCCTGATTTTAGAAAAAAAGTGGCCACTTAAGCCCCCTTTTTGGGAACCATCCTAGTGCACTTACCCCACACAGAATATGGACAAAAGACACCCTATCCATTAGAGTACCAACCTGTAAAATTTGCTACACCATCACTGCCAACTGCCAGTTCACATCCAACGTTCTCCCTTGATTGAGTAAATTAGTCAAAACCTGAGAATTAGATTCACAAATAACCCTACGCCAAGCAAGCTCATAGGCCCTTTCCAAGGCATAAAGAATTGCCCAAACTTCCATAAGGTTGATAGTATGTGTCCCCTTATGGATGGAAAAGAGGAACACCACCGAACCCGAAGAGTCCCTACCAACCCCACCAACGCCAGCTAGACCAGGATTTCCCCTAGAAGAACCATCAGTATTAACCTTCAAGGTTCCCACAGGGGGAGGATGCCAGTTCCCCAATCTTTGGATTCACTACCTCACCTACCTACCTCTCGTGCCATAAGAAGCAAGAGGGGTTAACTCTTGAATACCCAACCGAGTCACTAAATCTGCATCCTTCTTCTCCAGTGGCAACTCCATTACCCCCTTAGCTTGAATAGTCTCCTAAATCATCCTAAGAACTCTAAACCACACCTGCTGCACCTGCAAATGCTCCCCTCTGAAAGTCCTCCTATTCCTTTCCAGCCAAACCTGCCACAATAAGAAAAGAGGCCCTGTCTACCACACATCTTGCAAAAAGGAGGCCACCGAGGGAGGTTATCCAAAACTAGTCCAAAAATCCACTAAGGAGGAGGCATGAACACAAGGACTATTCCAAACCTCCCACTAGGAATGCTAGAGCTGCAAGGTGAAAGGACACCGAAAGAAAAGATGTGATGAGTCCTCCACACCTTTCCCACACAACACACACCTAAACGGGCCCTGAAACCCTCGCTTCTAGATATTGTCCCAAGTCAGACACTTGTTCCAGGCCAAGATCCAGACAAAACAATTACACTTTGGCCAAGAAAAATTATTCCGCACCCTCTTCCACCAAGGAACTTCTGCCCCCTCCAACCTTTGAGAAAACAACCTCTGATATCCCAATGCAACTGTGTAGTGACCTTTCGTATTAGGAGACCACACAAGAATATCCTTGTCCCTGAGGGGATTGCACTGTCTATCTAAGAGAATATTATGTAGAGTCAAACATTCCTCTTCCATACCAATCACCGGCCACTCCTCAGGAGTCTTCCACCTAGCACTCCCAAGCTGTCGATGAAAAGAGAGCACCTTAAAATCACTTACCCTCGTCCAGCCTACATCACTGAATCTTCTACTCAGGGTCACCAAGTCAGGGAACTGAGAGAGGATGGGAGGATGGCCATCCCATGAGTCATACCAATACTGAACCTTTGTCCCCTGCCTATAGATCCAAAAAAACCATCTTTAACAAGTGCAACTCCCTTCTTGAGGGTATCCCAAACAACCGATCCCTTTCCTACTAGGGGGTAGCAAGGGATATCTTCCGCAGGAATACCTTGAAAATACTTATAGGAAAGAATCCTGGCCCAAATCCTTTTCTTCTCCGTGCACCATCTCCAATAAAGTTTCGTAGCCAAAGCCATCCCAGTCAGTGAAGATTGCCTCAACCCCAAACGCCCAAACTGCTTAGGACAACAAACCATATCCCATCTAACTAGACTCCATTTGGAAGACATCAAACTGCCAAGCTATAAAAAATTTCTTGCTAATGAATCCAATTCAGTAAAACAAAGCCCTTTGAGGCCACCTGAAGCATACACCGATAAATGGGAAGAGCCTGAACCACAGACTTAAGCAATTGAACCCGCCCAACAAAGGACAACCATCGGTTGGTCAAGTGAGTAACCTTCAATCAAAATTTTTCCAAGATTGGCTTCCATGACTCCCTCGTTAATTTGCCCACCATCACAAGAAACCCAAAATAAGACAAAGGAAGAGTCCCAATTTGAAAATGAAGAATCAGAGCAATTCTCCTTTGGATAGAATCCAGAGTATTAAAAAAATAGATGGAAGACTTATCTTCATTAATTGATTGACCTGAAGCCATTAAATAAATATCCAAGACCCTGCGAATATTCATTTCCTACCAAGTAATGGCAATCCCCATCAAGGCTGTATCGTCAACAAACTGCAAGTGGGATTGAGGGGGTAAATCACCTCCCCATCTCCATCCTTGAATAAGGCCCAGCTCCACCTGACTTCTCAGAAGTTGCCCCAAACCTTCCACCAGCAAAATAAACAAGGGGAAAGAGGATCACCTTGCCTTATCCCACGAGAGGCACCAAACAACTCAGAATGCTCCCCATTAGTTAAGAAAAAGAAAGAAACTGATGTGACACAACTCATAACCCATTGAATCCATTCCTCACCAAATCTAAAAGTAGTCAGGACCTTCTGAAGAAAAGACCAACAGACTCTATTATACGCCTTCGCCATATCAAGCTTGATAAACATAGTCTTTTCTCGAGATTGTGCCATAGAATGGAGGGTCTCAGTAGCTATAACGATACCGTCCAGAATCTATCTACCCTCCATGAAACCACTTTTCTCCTTAGAAATGAGTAACTACAACCACCTTTTCAAGCTATTAGCAATTAACTTTGAAATAATCTTATACACCACATTGCAAAGGGATATAGGCTAAAACCAGCTCAACCTATCAACCCCCTCACACTTGGGAATAAGTGCCAAAAAAGTGGAATTCAGGGCCTTAAACTTTTGCTTGTTTCTTTGTGACTCTTTGACCACCTCTAACAAGTCTAGTTTGACGATCTCCCAAAATTCTTGGAAGAATTCAATCAGGAAACCATCAGGGCCAGGGGATTTTCCTTTCTTCATCTGAAACACCATCCCCTCCAATTCTTCCAGAGTGATCTCACCCATAAGATCCTCCATCGTTTCCCTGGACACTCGATGAGGGATGCAAGAGAGGACCTAAGCTTCCTCCACTGAACTTCCCTACGAATCCTCTCTGAAAAGGGAAAAAAAATAATGAACAATTTCAACTGAGATATTTTGAAAAGAAGTCAGAGTCTCTCCCCTATCCATGACCAAAACAGGAATAGAATTACCATGCCGCCGTGCCTTAATAGAATTGAAGAAGAAAGCAGAATTTTTATCCCCCTCCTGAAGCCATTTTATCCTAGCTTTTTGTTTTCAAAAAATCTCCTCCCACAATTCCCATTCTTCCAAATCTTTTAGAGCCTTAGACTCCTCCTGCATTAGAGTCTCAATCACCCCATTCTTCCTAATCACCCTCGTGATACCATCCACCTTAGTTTGTGCATCTAACTTGGCCTTAAAAATATTTCCAAAACAATTCCTATTCCAGCGCTTAAGCTTAAACTTAACAAACTGAAGAAGCTTAGTGAAAACATACATTGCCATACCAAAAGGTGGCCGACCCTCCCATCACCACTGAGCAACATAACCATGGAGTTTAGGATCACGCAACCACATAAGCTGAAATTTGAAGGAGGGTACTTGGGGCCGCCCAACCAAGAGGATAGAAAGCTTTATAGGCCAATGGTCCGAGCCTCTCCAGTCTAGAATCTCCGAGCTAGAAGTCCACCTATCGCCAACCCAAAAGCAAGAAACCATAAACCGATCCAGACATTCTGCAATTCAATTATCACCAACCCTCTGGTTGTTCTAGGTGAATTTTCCATTGCCGGGCTTGATATCAATGAGATTCAAAGTAGAAATATTGTCCTGGAACAACAAAGCTGAGGTCTCCAACCTCGTGGTACCACCCCGTTTCTCAGCAATCTTAGTGATAGCATTGAAATCGCCCCCAATAATCCATGGATGGTAAGGATACATACTTCGGACATAACGAATATTCGACCAGAAGAGTTGCTTTCCCTACAGATCCACATGCATGTAAATGTTGGAAAAAAGAACCAACTTCCCAGATTCATGACAAGAGGCCACCATAGAGATAGAGGACCTGAAGGACACCCACCACTGGGGGAAAATCTTCTAAGGGTTCCATAAGCAAGCGACCCCTCCCATAGATCCCTGAGCACTAATGCACTGGCATTCGCCATTCTTCCATATCTTGGGAATTAAACCCATCATACAATCCATAGAAAGCTTGGTCTCCTACAAACAGAGGATATTAGGAGACTGACATCTAACAAATTATAAACAACCTTTTGTCGAGGGACACTGTTCAAGCCCCTAACATTCCATGAAAGGACAATCATTTTAAAGGGCTTGAGAAATGAGAATCCAGAGTCTTGACTAACCCTAACTCCACCAAAGTTTCCCCTATCAATTTAATCTTCTCCAGGTCCTTCTTCCTACCCAGCTTAGTGACTTTCTTTGCCCCTCCTTTCTTAAGATCCTTTTGCAAGATGCCCAAATGAGGGGATGGCTTACTATTTTTTCCCACCTCTGAGCCTGTTCTCTACGTGGAATGAGACAAAGCCTCACTGTCCTTCACCACAACACTGCCTGCTTCCTTCTGAGCCTCCATCTGTAAATCTAATTCCAACTACAATGACCCATCTTCTTGCGGAGTAGGAGAGACCCCAAAAAAAATCCCCTCTTTTCCAAAGCCTCTCCCATCAAAATCAGCAACCCTGTAGGCCCAAACTCACCTCCTGATGGTTTTCCTGATCCAACACAATTAAATTCCCCTGTTGTTCAGTACCCAAAATTCCTTGATCCAAATCTACCAAACCTGGATTTACTTCCTACTGGCTCAGATCCTCCAAAACTTTGAATCTATTAAAAGAGTCATGATCCAACCTTTCCTTCATAGTCCTTTTTTTCCCCTTATTTCCGTTTCAAGATTTGACAGGAATAAAGCCATCCTCCCTGATACCACCACCCTGAATAGGACCCTTGCCCTTAACCACCCTAGGTAGATTACTGGGGGGTTGTGAAGAGTTAGTCTCCAAAGGTTTAGCCTTTCGGCATCTACACTGTAAGTGGCCATTCTCATGACACAAATGACATCTAAAAGTTAAGGTCTCATAGTCAAGCTGTTGGACCCATGAGTAAGATCCTGCACACACTTCTAGAGCATCTGGCAATGGTTTACTTAAATCAATTTCCACATAGAACTGGGAAAAAGTCATTACCTTTTTAAACTGTATCTGCTATGAAGAACCCATAGGTTTACCAAGCATTGAAGCTAGTAAATGCAACACATCATCTCGCCAGCACTCAACCGAGAGCCTCAGCAATCGAACCCACACTAGAACACGACTTGGAATTTCCTCAGCCGGATTGAAGCCCGCATGCCACGGCTTGATAAACAAGCCCACCTGATTGTAAAAGTAAGGGCCTCCTTCAAAAACCTTGATCCTATCTACCATGCAATCGAATGTAACCATAAAATAGTTATTAGCTAAAAGCCTAATCTCCATCTCTCCCTCTGGAAGCCAAGTCCTCTGAGCCTAGGCTTCTAAAAATTGCAATGATATTTTCAGCCCCAAAAATTTGCAATACAGAGAATGACGTGAGTAGTACTCGATATCCTTCACGAGCAACTCCATCGGGATCACAACATTCGGCCTCTCTGTGCATCTTTCTAGACATCTATTAATCTTTGGGAATTGAATCCCTCCTGACGGTCCCATCTCATTCTTCTCTAGATCTTGAGCAAATAAATTATTGTCATAAAGCCAAGACCCCTATGGTAGGGGTTTTGAGCCAAAAGCAAAGCAGAAATCCATCTTAGGACCTTCTTCGGATGACTCTCGTTGTGCCATTGAAGGAAAGAAAAAAAACCCTTAACAGGAAAACAAGCCCTCGAGAACCTTGAGAGCAAAAGGCCTCACACAAGGGTTAACATCTCACTATCTCCACCAAGAAGGAATAGCATAAAGAACAATCCCCCGCAACTCATCCCGCCACTACCCACAAAGCCCTAGCTCCACCCACACATCCACTTCCCAAGAATCCCAACGGCTTAACAAAGCCCTTTCCAACCTTTATTGTCCCCCAAACCACACCACCACCACTCACTTCCAATGACAGAACCCTAAGACTACACCCCTACCGCTTCCTTCCCTAAGTTGCCAGTGATTCACCCACCACCAAAACTCCCACGGACCGAGGACAAAGGAAAAAAATGACCAACACATTGCACCCAGACAGAACCCCGAACCACAAAGAACACCCCCCACCATGCACCAACAAGAAAAACACCAGGTCAAGCTAGGGCATGGTCTCTCTAGCTCAGCGCACATAGCACAGGCTCACCATCCCCAAATTAAGTAGTATTCTAAATAACTAAGCTTTATCTAGATATTTTCTCTAAATTGGGTAATGATTTTGAGGATATGTCTAATGTGCCTTACATTAGTATTATTAGTTGTATGAGGGTGATCCCATAATAGTGGTTTACAATTTTTGGCCAAACTGGACACTGAAATTATTATTTTTAACTAAATCTTCACATTTGAGCACCTATAGCAGCTAAATTGTGAGGAATTTGAAGATGGTGCAAACTAGAGTCTCATCAAATTTTGTCTGCAGATTCTAAAAATATTTTTTTCAAAATTTTTGGAATCAAATTTCACTTTTTTTTCCATCTCCCACGAAAATTGATTTTTAGAAAACAACATTTTAAAAAGTGGCGCTTTATAGCATAAATTTTTTCCATGAAGGATAAAATTATAATTCTTTCAAATTTAGATTTGTAACTCTGATATCTAGTGCTTCCACTTGGTTAGATAGTTTTTATTGAATATTTTTCCTTAATCAAGTTTCAAAGTCAAACAAATTACAATTCAGACATAGAAGCGAGTATAGCAGTAACTTTTTTTGTATATGTCAAAATTTAATTTAATTTTTTGTTGGATCAAGGACTTCAATATCTGGTGCACTCATATTTTTCAATTTTTTTTTGATAATCTTCTATTTTCCTCAAGTGAAGAACAAAGAAATTCATTTTCAATGAAAAACCTATGTTTAATAAAACTTAAAAACAAATACATAACAAAACAAAAACATATTAAAATTATATTCATTGGATAGCTTGTTCTGAGGAATACCATAATCATTTGAAATAAATTTTAAATGAATTCATTTGATCCCCCAAAAGCTAAATCAAAAGTGATTTTTTATCAGCATTTTAATAGATGTAAAGGAGACGCATTTATAGGTATGGTTTAAAACTAGCGAGGTTCTATCCAAGGGGTTTTGATATAAGGTGATTTGATCAAACCCTCTTCAATTGGAATCCTTAAAATGAAACTTTTTAAGGCTTAAATCATTATATTTTCTAAAAATATGTGATTTTAGCTAAAATTTGTTCCTCTCAGGAATTGTAAACCACTATTATGACAGCACCCATGATATATATAATAGATTGCATTGATGATGTATACATGTAATCGTTTACACTTGAGTAGATATGCCAAACCAAGGGGGGTTCTTATTAGATTTATACCAAAAAATAATAATAGTTATTACTAGGTATTGATATTTAAAAGGACATTTTAGTTTATGATTATACTATTATTGTACTAGTGATGTAGGCAAGGCATTAGATGCATAGTGTTTAGTTGGCATAAAATAGGAAGGTCATTTAGATAGTCAACAATCCACTAGTGGATCCCTCTTTGTTTTCTTCATTTAGTTATACAGGTTTTTGGATGAGTAAGAGGAAGCCCATTCTTTCTTTGTTCACTAGTAAGTATATAGATACTGTGTATGTCACTAGAGAGATGGTATGGATATAGATATTGTGAATGTGTACTAGATTTAATTCTATAGTAGTTAAAATTGGATGTGAAGATTAGAGGATGATTTGTTTAGCTACAAATCTCATCTATCATGCTCATACTAAGAATGTGAATGCATAGTATATTTATAAAATTTGATTCCATTTTCCCTTGTAGGTTGATATTTTAACTAGTTCAATTCAAAGATATATTTTCATATAAATTTCATGGTATCTACATCATATTTAGAAAATGATGGAATTTTTAAGGAGTTTTGTGGGTTAGTTTTTGAAGCATGATATGTTATTTGAGGTATAACATTAGCTTATATCCATGTTATTAATTATTTATAGATGAATGGTAGGCACAACTAGAAGGAGTTGATAGTCTAACGTATTCTTTTTGTCATGCAATTGGTTGAGGGTTGACACAGTAGCTCAAGTGGGCCCTATGACGATATAGTTACAAAGAAGAAACTATAAGAATAGACACATAAGTTAAATTAAGGAATATCTGATAGTTGGCACAAATTCTCAAAATTTTTAGTCTAACAAATTGAAGCTTTTACATTATTGGATAATTTTTGATGCATGAACCAAGTTGGTGGGTCCAATAGTATTATATTTTTTTAAGGACTATGAGAGAAGGATTTAAATTTATTTATAATTTTGGAAACATGTTACCTCTATGCTCCTTAGATCAATGCCGAAATTGACACAATTTTATCATAGTACTATTTTTTAAAAGATAAAATGCTAAATAAAGTGGGTCCCAATTTTGAAAAAGGTAAAAGGTAACTGTTTCAAGTGATGAAGTTGTGAAACTATCAATTTTACTTCTTTATAGGGGTTAGCCTGAAAAAACACACTAACACCAAAGATTCACCCATGAAAATATGTTTCTTTTATTGAGAGTAAACATTGATTATTGAATAGTAAATATGGAATACAAGAAAGGATGAAATATTGAATAAGTCGTATCACTTTCCCTTCTCTTTTGACCACTTTGGAAAATTTCAAAAATATTCCATTAATTAATTTTGGTGCCTGCACACATATTTTTGAAATTTGTGGCTCTGAACACCAAAAAGGTATTCATAACTTTTTATCTAGGCATCTGATTGAGCCTATTTATTTTAAATTGTTTTGAATAAATCTACATCCTTGAGATTTTATTTCTTTGATTTTTCCAATTTCTAAGTTCATTGAAATATCATTTGAAGCCTCAAAAATCATTTTTAATGAATTTTTTAATATTTTTTAAAACTTAAATCTTTAATATATTCACATCTATGCCTGATCTCGACTTAAAACTCAGCCACACTATGCATTTTTTAATTCTAAAGATTTGGGGAAAATTTCAAGTCCATGCATGCTCAAATGACAACTATATATATATATATAAGTTGATAATAGATCCCTCTTACACTTTTGAATGCTTCTACATCAAACACCTAAGGTAATTTGAAAAGTGATATTCTCACATCTCTAATGTTTAAGGAGGACTACTATGGTCAACCTTTTCTTTAGATAGCCACAATGAATCTTAAATAGGCCTTCCTTTCCATTCAACCAATTATTCTTCATACTACCTATTTATTCTTCTCCTTCACACATGGCTATCTAAGATATCCTCTATTTCTTTCCTCTATGAAATAGGTGATGGGATATGTCATTTCCTTTCTACATTTCCATATATATTTCCTTCATGATATTCTATAAATGAAAAATGATGAAAATGGGTGAAATATTAATTCCACTTGGAAAATCCACTTCGTAGGAATTCCCTGACTCATGCTTCTTCAAAATCATACAAGGTTCAAATTTATTTATATTTAACTTATTAAATGTTCATATAGGGAACCTTCTCTTTCTAAGGTGGTCATAACATCTTCTCTAACTTTGAATTATTTAAATCTCCTTTTATTTGTTTTCTCATACTAATTATTCATCTTTGTAAGATGCTTCCTTACCTCCTTATGTAGATTATTTAATTGTTCTATAAGATATTCTACATCTTCACTTCTCTTCTCCCCCTTATTGATCTTATTGAATTCTGAAAAAATTCTTGGATCATTCCCATATACAATTTGAAATGGTGATTTTAATGTGCTCCTACTTAAAATAAAAATAAAATATGTGAATTTCAGCATGGGGTAAAATTAACTCCCATCACTTTTGGCTTTCCTCATACCAAGCATCTAAATTTTTTTCCAAAAAGTTTAGTTACTAAGTTTCTAATTGACTATTAGTTAGTGGATTGTGTGTAGAATAAAGTCATCCAAAAATATTCCACATTTTGTGTCTTTATTAGAAACTATGCTTTTGGGTAGACCATGAATTTTAACCACCTCTTTGAAAATTATCTCTAAAATATAATTGCATAATTTGTCTTCTAGAAAGGAATAATTTTTTTCACCTTTTATCAATCACTAAAAAATGGAATTATGACCTCTTTGAGTCCTTGGTAAACCAAGCATAAAATCTATGTTGATTTCTTCTTGTGGCCCTTTTGGTATAGGCAAGGGATGATATAAACCAATGTTTTGACACTTCCCCTTAGTCATTTGACACTCTCTAAAAAAATTACAAATAATTTTTGCATCTTGATACAATTGTAAACAATAATAATTCTCACACAAAATAACTATCTTGTATGTCCTATTGTTTTTCGATAACCCTCCACTTTCCTTTCCTTTATTAAGTTCTCTCTCACGAAATTTATTGGAATATGTAATTTACTTCCCAAAAGTGAAATTCCATATGGGATTATTTAATCCAACCATTGTGTGATTTTCATGGTGAGAGGTTCTAAGCAATCTCTCCAAGCTTTTTCAAAAATCTAGATCTTCTAGATACAAATGTTTTGAGTTTTTCAAACCCAACAACTTCAACTCTCATCTCAACAAATAAATTATGCCACCTACTCAAGAAGTTTACAACCTAGATAGAATTTCAGTTCTATCCACCAACACAAATGCATAAATTTGTTAAAAGTGAACCTGGATTTTAAATTTATCTAAGTTAAATTAGGTATTCAAATATTATAATGCTTGATGATCAATATACAAAAAATATCCTTAGGAAAAGTTAATGTCTCCATTTCTTTAAGGCTTGAACAAACACATTAAATTATTGATTATAAATATAATACTTCTTCCTAGAATCATTGATAATCTTCTTAAAATATGTAATGGGCCTTCCTTATTGACTTAAGAATTCCCATATGACGCTACCACTACCAACTCAATCTACATGGACTACCTTGTTAAAATTATAGAAGTGCTAAAATAGGTTTCTTTTGAATTTTTCATTGAATAAATCTAATCTCTTGGCTAACCCCATAGTCCATATAAATTATTTCATATCTCCCTCCATTTTTTTATTTAAGGGTTCACATATGCTACTAAAATTATTATTGAACTTTCTATAAAAACTAGCCAATCTGTGAAATTGTATTACCTTAATAATTTTCCTTGGTGTAGGACATTCGATGAGAGACCTTACTTTCTTCAAATCAATTTTATGAGCCTCAACTAATATTATAAATCCTAAATACACTATATTTCTCACAAATAGCTATATTTATTCAAATTATCAATAATTTATCTTATCTCAACTTCTCAAAAAATATATAAACATGCATCAAATGCTCCATTTTTTTACAAAAAATTAGAATATAATCTAAATAAATAGTAAAATACTTACCAAAAATTTCCTTCATTACTTCATTCATGAGTCTCATGAAATTTCTTGATGAATTTGTTAATCTGAGTGATACAACCAACCATTTCTATAATCCATTTTTTGTCATGAAATTTATCTTCCATTCATCTCCTTCTTCTTTCTTGATTTTGTGATATCAATTGAACACAAGGGAAATAGGAGTGTCTACCTTTTAGGAGATAGACAACTTAAGGAACCTACTTCACAATTTAGTTCATTAGGAAGCCAAGATCCCTCAACCAAGAGATTCAATTAAGGGAAAGGACTTTTTTTCTAGGTGTTTTCCTCAGGCGTGATTAAAATGGAGGGGTTCACTACTAAGCAAATGCTTAGACTGAAAGAAATGAAAGTAATATGCAAATATAACTATATGACCTAGAAAATGAAACTTATAATCAAAAAAATAAAATAAGGATAAATAGAGAAGCACTAGTAGACTGGAGAGTTCCAAAACAAGGCAAAAAACTCTAAAATTATAACTTTTGATGTGAACTGGGACTCATACACCAAATTGAGCGATTTAGTCCCAGTTAGGGTTTTTGGGCTGAATTGGAATTTTCTACAGGAAAACCAAGATCTACAGAAAATTGATGAAAATAGCTATACCAAGACTCATATGCCTTAGGTGGTGATTTAGTCCCAGTAATCCTTTCCAAAAAAGTAGGATATGAAATTGTTCTCTTATCTCTACACTTCCTATTTTTTCCAAACTTCACTTTTCGGATCCGAACCTATTAAAAATATATAAAACAAAATGTTTTGTTGATTTTCTTATGGGGGATTTTCCTCGGTCAAACCCCTAGTTGGTAATTAAAACTTGATAGAAAGAATAAATCTAAAATGGGAATGTGTGTGAAGATCCTAATCTTAAGCGTGCCTAAGATGAAGAGATCTAAAATGCAATGAAACCCTACTCTAATGTGTTAGAATAGGATACAAACATGAAAATGATGATGAATCACTTTGGGAGATCTATAATCACCCCAATAAGCCATAAGAATGCATGTACCTTCCTTTAGGTAGAAAGTAGAAAGATAATGGAAGATGGAATCAGTTAGGAAACAAGTCATTAGGCTTGGTTCAATGGCTAGTTGCATCTCTCCAACCTAGAATCCATCATGATTCTCCATAGGAAACCGAAATCAATCCTTGAAAATGCTAGATCTTGAAATGAAAGTGACCTTGAACACCTATAAAAACACTATAATGTTGCTCCAATCCTTCAACTTTTCTTGCTCCTTGCTCTTGAATGCAAATGCTTAAATCTCTTGCTTAATTGATCACTTGTCTTGTTCTCTCTTAGTTATTAGTTGTTAAAATGAGTATGATGTTGAGTACAAAAATTGAGATGGGGGGGAGCAAATCAATTGTCACAAATTTAATCTTATAATTCAATCATTGAAACTAATTCTTAACACTGCTTGAATAATCATGAAATGCTAATGCAAAAACTTAAATCTAACACATAAACACATTAACACAAAATTTACATGGAAAAACCAATAAGGGAAAAACCATGGTGAGGATTAACTCACAGTATAGAGAATATCAAAACCAATTACAAAGGCTCATTGCCTATTGAACAAGGCTCACTGCCAAAATAAGGACTCACTGTTTGGAACAATGAATCATTGTCCAATAGGGCTAACAACCCAGAGGGCTCATTGCCACAGAGATATAAAGAAGAAAAAGAAGACTTGTTATAGAAAGAAGACAATCTCAATGCAACAAAGGATTCCACCACAATCACTCATAGACATGCATGAATGATAAAGTTCACCTTCAACTCACTACTTCTAGAAACTCAACATTAAGGCTTCAAACTGATCTACCATACTTGCATTACAACCATTTACTAGATAGCATCATTGTCACATCTATCTGCTCTTTTTCTTTTCCACTTATCTCTCTTCTTTGTTCTTGTATATTTTCCATCACTAACTCATCTTGTATTTATATCATCTTCAAATTTGAAACATATCCAAAGTCGACCATCCAAACTCAAATTCAAATTAGTTCAGTGCCAAAAATTTCTAGGGCAGATTTAGAATGAGGGCGACCCAAAGAAACGCTTCATCAACTTCAAAAGTAGTGTTCAACACAAGGTCAACCAAACCAGTGTAAAACACATTGAACCATTAAGCATGAAATTTCTAGATGCTGAAATTATCTTCAATAAAATCAAGGCAACTCAACTCTAAAAACGCAAGTCATAAGACTTCATCAAAGAGAAATCTAGACCAACAACATTTCTCCTAGACTTCAACCAGAAACCTAGAAAATGATAGTTCACAACTAGTGAACACAACTCACACTGCATGTTGAATCAATAACCAAAAATTAGGATATAGCAACTTCCAACAACCAAGAAAAACATATCTGAACCATACAAATATAGGAGCAAATCTAGAAAAAACTCGAAGCAACCACAAAACACTTGCAACATATCTTCTTTATAATTTTCTCAATATCCTCAACATATATAGCCAACAACTTGTATCCATGACACTAATGACAACAAAAATTAGTTGATAGCCAATTGACCAATTGACATCAATGAAAACACCTTAAATCTTTCCATTCTTGCAACATGTGAGACTTATATTTTATAGGAATCCCATCTAATTTACCATTTATTAGATCCCAAATGTTGAAATTTGTGAAATTTGAATTAAAAATTTGAATTTTATCACTCAAACCCTAATAAGGCCCCAAATGGGACTCATATTCTAAAGGTGGTATATGGGTCCCACTTAGGGGGACTCATACACCCATGGTAGCGTATGAGTCCCACCCTAGATTTTCGGGGTGAGATAATGTTGGGGAGTTAGAAAATTAACTGTATTTGTTGATTTTGTGAGAATTTCAATTGAAATAAGCCTTGGGATCCATAATAAAGGGTTTGAGGGGCCTATTAATGATGATTTAAAGGGTAGGAATATAAGGGTACTAAAATAGGTCCAAACTAAGTGTGAAATTGTACTATCTCCAAGAAGGGAGTACAATTTTTGACACTACATTTAGCCCCCAAATTAGTGCCCATATAACTCTACGTGCATATGGAAGATAACAGAATTCAAACTATAACTTTATAAAAAGGATACTTATATGGATTCATTCGTAAACATGGGAGAATGAAGCCCCCATTGTAGCTATTTGAAAAACCACAATGTTAGGAACCACATCCTACAAAACCACTTCGTTAGTCATTCAAAAAACCTCTTATCTAACTTCTTCAAGAAATCAAATTCGAGGGTACTAGCTATATGCCCCGCTTGATTTTGCTTGCTTTATGAAGGAGGAATCAAGGTAGCAATCTAACCACATCAAATTGCATAAGTCATATCATAGGGTATTTCCAAGTACCATACCACATAGTGATAGAAATTTGATGAGTCTGAGAGCAGAATTACGAATCCAACGCAAAAAATGACATCAAAAATAGAGTTATCTAGCCCCTAATATGCTAATTTGAATGAAAAGGTATTTTGTTTTAACATGTAAATAACCTAATTTGAGCATATATAAGAAGAAAAAGGTTAAGTAATTTGTGATCATTTTTCCTTTTACCTTTTTTGTAGCTTGAATTCGGTGGAGAGTGATTGATGATTTTGAGTGTATGACCATACATGCCTCTCAGACTCGAGAGCCTTTGTGACAAGGTAGCACAGGGTGATCTACAACATATAATGAGCAAATTCTTCTTTACCTTTGCTTCATTTTATGTATTTATTTTATGTATTTCTAGATATATTTAGGATCCTTGAAGAAAAAGTCGCAAAGCATCCATTTTTTTCACTAAGTGTCCCAATTTTTTGCAAAGTGTCCCACTTTGTTGCAAATTGTCCCATATAAGGAATAAAGTTTCTAGGATCCCCAAAAAAGTACACTAGAGAAAATTTGGCACACTTTTTGATTATTGATGTGTAGATTTAAGATTTTTAGGATGTTTATAGGTGATATTTTTTCTTTTCTATTAGGTTCCTCCTTGATCGGGACAATGTCTTGGCGACAAGCTGTTCTACTACCTACAAAAGCTCATCACAACACTTTTAGAGGAGGAGAGGGGGATATTACAATAGATAGGCATATACTAGGCATATCTCATGCCACCCATGAAATACCATGATTCCATGCTTATGGCACTAGCTAAGAGATGGGATGCAGATACTTGCACCTTTCATCTACCCACCGGGGAGATGACTATTATTCTGGAGGATGTTCACCGTATTCTTTGGATCCCTATCTTAGGAAAGACTATACATTTGGCAGAGGACCAATCTTACCATGAGATGAGAGCAGACATCTAGTATTGTCTTGGGGGTCTGATTCGGGAGAGGATCGTGGGGCAATGCATTGAGTTGAGGTGGCTTCTTCACACATGATTACCACTCCTTAGGTAGATCATGATTATGAATACAACACTAGTACTAGTCCCAGATGGCCAGGGAGCACATCTAGATGGAGGAATTTGGTACACATGTTGAAGGAGATGGAGCAGAATAGGACTGTTTATTCCTGGGGTCGCAGTATGCTCGCATATCTGTATGATGAATTGGGGTAGTTCACCTATCATGAGGTGGACAGTATGGTTCATTGTACACTACTAAAAGTTTGGTGCCTAGAGCATATCACATGCACTAGACTGATTGAATTTCCTTCTGTAGGCACCATGGGCTACCCACGCTTCTTCATTATTCATTTAAGTGAGCATGGAAGTATGGGGATTTTCTATTCTAGAGAGTCAAGTTCAACTATCTTGATCAGGAGTAGATCCTATGGAGACCTTACTAGCTGATAGCTCAATGGACAGACGAGACTTGCCAATTGACTAGGATGTAGATGGATTGATTTTTATTTGGGAGGCATGATTATGTAGTGATACCTTTCTACTATGATCATGTTATGATACAATTTGGACAGCTACAGGTACCACCAGCTGCACAACCTTTCTGTAGATGATTAGTGCGGAGTACCCATAGGCCTAGAGATATGAGTGGCTCACAATTGATGATGTTGTATCTAGTGATTTAGATGATGAGGATATCAACATGCCTCTAGTATCTAATGCTAATGTTGTTGGTTCTATAGATGCGTATGAGGAGTGGTGGCCCATAGCATGACCAACTCCCGTCTTTCCCATGGATTAGCTTATAGGCTATGTAAGGTCTCTTCTAGACCACATGGATGATGAGGAGGAGACAGGTGAAGAGATTAGGGCTTCAAATTTATTTATGAATGAGGTACAGGAGGATGACGATGACGAGATGGACCTAGAATACGAGGAGGAGGAGGAGGAGGAGGAGGAGGATGAGGATGAGGATGATGATGATGATGAGGAGGAGAATGATGGTAGTGATAGAGCAAGTGAGGATCCAATTGCCCCCAAGTAGAGAGATTTAGTTCCTACTCGGGTCACTAGATCACAGTTAGTATCTGCAACACATTCCAACACTTACAAGCATGGGGAGGGTAGCACATATTCTATACCTCCTACATAGACTACATGAGACCTAGGTGATGAAACACTATTTATGTTTATGCTTATGCTTTTATAATTATGCTCATGTTCTTTCTTTTCACTTATATATATGTCATGATGTGTACTGATTATATTTATGATTTCCATCTTGTAGGATTTGTGAGAGAGCTTCAGGATATCTACCGATGGGCCACTGTAGAGATAGTTCCTCCTTTTCTAAAAAATGAGGCTATCAGCATAGATTACATGCCCTCACCGATCATGGAGCAACATCTAGATCTATTTGAGTCTTCCATGAGGTTGAGAGGAGCATATGAGAGTGCTACTAGGCACGTTGATCAAGATATGGGTGATCTATTAGCACTGCAAGCTACCTATGATGAGCTACGATCATCCCAAGATCCAAGGGAGGTCGATAGATTATGTGGAGAGTTTATCAGGCTACAGGAAAAGAGAGACTGCATAGATTGAGAGAACATGGAGGAAATTGTACATGAGGCTAGGGTTGTCAAGCGTGTACATGGCCTACAGGATGCACTAGGATCCATGGGAAGATCATGATCACATACTATCATCTCTTGACAAAGGTGATCACTAGGTCTTGAGGGATCTGGTAGTCATAGGCCATAATAGCTTTGTATATTTGATGATATGTACTTAAAAATTTCTTATACGTATATGAGAATTTATGTTTGGTTGGATATGTTTATGTGTTTAAGCTAGATGGCAATGCGATTTATCAAATAATATTTGTAAGACTATTTAATAAATATCTTCATGATCTAATGTATCTTTTATGCAATCTAATTAAAACTATCTTAGTTTCTTTTAGATGCAACATTATGATTGAGTATGTTATGTTAAATAAAATGCACCTATGATCTAGTTGTAGAACATTAAATGCATATAAGGATCTAATATAACATAACATACAAGATTAACTTGAATAGTATGAAACCTAAAGTAATAACCCAAAAATAATTTGAATAATTACTTTAGAATTCAAGACATACAAATAATTGTTTGTCAAGAATGAAGAAATGCGAGAGAGAAATAGCATACTATCTACTAACTCTAACATCATTGCTTTAACATTCACACTATTCAAGACGGTTAGAGATGGTACTAGTCCAAATGTGCAACATTAATTGGTTCTTTAAGAGGTGTACCATCCATTTTTGTTAATGTGTATGCTCCAGACCCATAAATTTTGTCAATTATATAAGGTCCTAACTAATTAGAGCTAAATTTTCTTTTTTCAGTCAGGCTAGAATTGACATTACATTGATTCTCAAATAACACCAAACCACCTTTATTAAATGAATGAGGGATAACTTAATCATTGTAACCACATTGCATTCATCTAGAGTACAAGCTTGGAGATGCTCAAGTGCATTAATGCGTTGTTCATCAAGAATTTCAAGCTGATGCAACCATTGTTCTTTATAAGTATTATCATCAATAAGTTCTTGAAGAGAAATTCTCAACGAAGGAATCTCTAACTCAAAGGGCATTATTACCTCGGTACCATAGACAAGGTTATAAGGAGTATTTTCATTTGATGTTCTAATACTAGTATGATAATCCCATAACACATATGTTAACTACATGTGCCAATCCTTATTATGTTTTCTTACTATTTTCTTTAATATTTTCTCAAGAGTCTTATTAGTTGATTTAGCTTGACCATTAGATTATAGGTAGTAGGGTGTTGAAAACCGATGTTAGATGTTAAACGTTTCTAAGAACTTCTTCACATCATTATTCTTAAATGGTGTCCCATTGTCCAAAACTAACATGGAAGGGAGTCTAAAGCAAGCAATAATGTGTTCCAATATGAAATGATATATTACATCAGTAGTTGTTGAACGAAGGGGAATGACTTCTACCCATTTCGTGAAATAATTTTTCTTGGTAATTATAAATGTATTTCCAATAGAAGAAGGTGGTGATATTTTTCCAATAAGATCTAGACCCCATACCGAGAATGGCGACATAGGAATGTCGACACGAAGCTCAGAAGCAAGAGCATGAATCTAATTACTATGTTCTTGACATTTGGGCTATTTCTTAACGTATTCAAAGTAATCTTGTTCTACATGTCTCCAATAGTATCCTATGAAAATTAGCTTTTGAACTAATGATCATCCTTAAAAATGACCTCCACAAGCACTTGCATGAACTTCTGCAAGTGCTAAAGGGATTTCCATTTTTTTAAGGAATCTAAGTAGAATACCATTGAAAAACCTTCTATACAACATATTGGCAAGGATTATATATCTACATGCAAGTTTTCAAAGAGGATCTCGAAAAATTCTTAGTTGTCTGCTTAGGAAAGATACCTTCTTTCAAATAATTAAATATTGGTGTACCATCACTAAAGCTTTCCATAGAGGTTGAAAACACTTCTTTGACCTTATCTTCTATTGATGGTTGCATAATTTTATGGATAATGAATGTGAAGTCTACTGAAGGACCTTGAGGAGATACAAGGGAAGCCACAATTTCCATTGCATCTGTATGTTGATTATCTTTTCGTGGGATATTATCAATGGTATATGAACCAAATATTTCTAAGAGAGTCATTGTGAGATCCTTATATTTTGATAATTTGTCATGGTTCGCTTGATAAAATCCTTTTTTTTTAATCACTAATTGTGAATCACTGAATATCTTAATGCTTCAAGCTCCTAGAGTTATTTAAGCGACATGTATTCCATCAATTAAAGCTTCATACTCAACTATGTTGTTTGTGCATAGGAAGTTTAAGTGATAAGACAATGGAATAGGATTTCCAATAGGAAGGATTAGTATAACCCCTATGTCGAAGCTAGTTCTACACTTACAACCATTGAAATATAACTCCCATGTATTAGTTTCAATTGTCAACACATTATCATTAAGAAATGAGTCAATATTAGGTAATTCTAGGGGAGAGGGAGAATTAGCTAATTGGTCGGTTAAGGCTTGTCCTTTGATTTCCTTTTGAGAGAAAAATTTAAGATCAAACTCAGTTAATAGCATAACTGACTTAGCTAAGTATCTTGATAAATCTGTTTTAGGGAAAAGGTGCTTTAGAGGATCAAATTTTGTCATCACGTGGATTTCAGGATTCAGTAAGTAATTTCTCAATTTACTAGTAGCGAATATGAGATACAAACATTGTTTTTCTATCATCATATATCATGTCTCATAATCAATCAGAGTTCAACTAATGTAATAAACTAGATGTTCTTTACCACTCTCATCTTGTTGAGCCAACAATGCTACGAGAGCATGGGCCAATGCTACTGTATAGAGGATAAATGGTTTTTCTTGCATAGTAGGTTGTAAAATAGGTGGAGTAGTAAGATAATTTTTGAAACTCTCAAAAGCATGTTTACAATCCTCATTCCAATTAAAATGAACCTCCGTCTTAAGGAGTTGCATAAAGAGTAGTGTTTGATCTGCTAAGAATGCTACAAAATGATGGATAGCCTAAATTCTTCCTTATAAATTGCGCAATTGAGAAACATTTCTAAGAGATGGTATGTTAATTATAGCATCAATTTTATTTGTATCCACCTCAATGCCTCTGTGAGATACTATAAAACCTAAAAAATTTCCACTATCTACACCAAAGTCAAACTTTTTTGGGTTCAATCTCATGTTAAATTTTCTCATTCTTTCAAATATATTTTGAAGGGTATTCACATGGTATTTTCTAGTTAAAGATTTTGCTAGAATATCATCAACATAATATTCCAAATTATTATGCATGTAATCATGAAATATCAATGTCATAGCTCTTTGATATGTTGCACCCACATTCTTTAATCCAAAAGGTGTAGCTACCCAACAAAATGTCCCCCAAGGTATAGTAAATGATGGCTTATATTGATCTTGAGGGTTAATAAATTTTTTATTATATCTAAAAATATCCATCCATGAATGACAACAAAGCATGTCCCGCAGTCAAGTCCACGAAAGTATTATAAAGATGCTTTATTTAAATCATGAAAGTCCATACACACACTAATACGATTATCAAGTTTCACGACTACAACAATGTTTGAGATCAAAGGAGAATAATCAATAGGTCATTTAAAACCAGCTTCAAGGAGTTTCTCAATCTTGGTCTTAACTAATAAGGCCACCTTAGGATTCATTTTTTTGTATCTTTTGTTTGACTAGTTTAGCATCCTCTGCAAGGAATATGTTGTGTGTCACTATTTTAGCGTCAATTCCCGACATATCCAATTAAGTCCAAGAATTTTTTTTGGGAAAGTCATGAATTAAAGTTGCATGGTCCTCTTGTTCATCTTCATCAAGGCACTTTCCTATTTTAATTACTTTCTCCTTGTTAGTGATGTCCATCAGTATGTCGATTATATCTCCTAAAGGAAGTGCAGTTTATTTCAAAAATTCACAATTGTATTCTTTGTTGTCCTTATCACTCGCATTACTTTCCTTTTCTCCCTAGGAACACAAATTCCTTGCTCTTTCCTTCCACATCCTTTTCCACTATAGCCAAGTTGTTTCATAAGCTCATAACCTTTTCCATAAAGTTTCTCCATTTCTTTCAGATTTGGTGGTTGTTGGTAGTCTATCTCATTAAAGTTTTTTGTATAGCTTGTGTCTTTTTCTAGATTAGATGAAGTAGTTGCTTGTGAGTTTTCTTCTAAATTCTGTGTTGAAATTACCATTAGTTTCTTTTATTGTGATTTTGTACTCTCCCATGAACGAAGGTGTGAAGTCTAAGTAACCCCAATCATCTTCCAATAACTAAGACACTTTTTCCATCTCTTGTTTCTTTTCATTCATAGGTTCTATCTTTGAATTCAGAATTAATGTCTTTAAAGGACTTGTTGTTCCTATTTCAATTTGTAAGAAATTTTTAGGCTTAGGATCTATTTCAATTTGGTATAATTTATTGTTATAGACATACTTCATGATAGGATGAAGAGTCGAAGGCACCACATGCATCTCATGAATCTAGGTTCTTCCTAAAAGAAGATTGTATGAAAGATCATGAGGCATAACATGATAGTAGTTTGTAACATGGATTTTCCAATTGTAATAGGAAAAGTGATCACACCAAGTAGTTGCTTTCCTACAATGTAAAATCCTCAAATTGATAAGGAATCAGGTTCAATTCCCACTTTATCCATGCCAAGTTTATCCAAAAGGGTTACACTACACACATTAAGAGCTAAGCCATTGTCAACTAGGGTTCGCTTTATTCTTGTTCTATTGAATTTAGCTATTATGATGAAGACATCATTTTTATTTCTCACTTACACGGGAGGTAACTCATGTTGATGAAAGGTAATTTCTACATTAAATGCATTCATTCCTTGAATTAAAGCTGCTACATCACCTGGATTTGCACTAGAAGGAACCACAACTTGTTGCAAGGCTGTTTGAAGCATGGTATGATAACTAGGTGAATTTTGAATTAGGTCCCATAGGGATATCTTTGTAGGAGTATTCTTAAGTTTTTCAACAATATCATACTCTTTCCCACTATGAGAAGGAAAATGAGGAGCACTAGGAAAAATGGTTTGAGGCAAAGGGATGGATGTTGAAGTTGTTTGTCTTGGTTGTGGATTGTTTCTAATGTTATATGTATGAGCAATGGTATTATAACTTGATTCCTATGAAATATTATTCTTAGGTGGTTCAAGGATGAGAATGGGTTTTTTCTGAGCTTGAGATTGGTTTGAAGGTGGGTAAAGGATGAGTTGAGGTTAAACAACATTAACTTCTCTTTGTTTTGGTTTGTTATAACAAGCCTTAGTGGATGAACCTTGTGAGATGAAATCCTTAAGGGGTTCATCTAACATGTCAAAGTCATCACTACTAAAAGGAATGAAGGATATGTTAACTTGGAAAAAGATATTTGACATACTCAAATAACTATGCTTTTTCCAAGGGTTTTATTAGTTTATGGTTGTTTTGGTTTTGCTTTCTAATGAATACCAATTGTAATCTAATCTTATCAAATTATGAACTAGTGCTAGAAATGAAAAGAAAGTATAGAAATATAATTCTATACACAATTGAAACATGCACTTGAAATGAAGTCAAATTAAAATAGATCTACTGAAATGATTGAAATAGGAAATCAACAAACTAAAATATTGATCTAACAACAAAAAAAAAGAGCACAAAAATGAAGTATTTAATGTTGTAAAATGAAGATCCAACATTGATATCATGGGACTAAATTTCCCAAAGGGGAGAATGAGACCTAGTTATGGTTTTTGGAAGGTTCAAATGCTGAAAAAAAGTCCACACAAGATTCCCAAAAATCTATAAAAACTACCTATACAGTGACTAAATCATTGAGATGGGTGAATGAGTCCCAGATTAGGGTTTTAGACCAAATTCAACATATTCTAGGTTGATTCTAAGGTTTCTAACTTGTATGTTGATTCTACTATTTGTAATTATATATTTTCAGTGGCAACCTATATGCACTTTTCACTAATGCAAGATTTAGAAGCCCTAAATATCAATTAACTAATGCAAGATCTAATGCAAAGTTAATGTAAGTTAGATCTAGGACTTTAGTGTACTCCAAATCTGAAATGTAAGCATCCAAAGGTCAGGTTCACCAAAATGAACACAAGGGAAATAGGTGTGTCTACCTTTTAGGAGATATACAACTTATGGGACCTACTTCTCACTTTAGTTCATTAGGAAACCAAGATCCCTCAACCAAGAGATTCAATTGAGGGAAAGGACCAATCTGCTTAGTGGTTTCCTTAGGTGTGATTAAACAAGGGGTTCACCACTAATAAAATGCTTAGAAAGAAAGAAATGAAAGTAATATGTGAATCTAACTATATACCCTAGAAAATGAAACTTAGAATCACAATAATAAATTGAAGATAAATAGAAAAGCACCTAGAAGGATGGAGATGTCTATAAAAAGACCATGAACTCTGAAATTCTAACTTTTGATATGAATTGGGACTCATACGCCAGATTAGGTGATTTAGTCCTAGTTAGGGTTTTTGGGTTAAATATGGAATCTGCTACTAGCAAACCAAGATCTTTAGAAAATTGATGAAAAGGGGTATACCCAGACTCATACACTTAAGGTGGAGATTTAGTCTATGTACTCCTTTCTGAAAAAACCAAGATTTGAAACTGTTATCCTATCTCTACACTTCCTTCCTATGTTTTCCAAACTTCGCTTTTAGATTTGAACATGTTAAAAATCTACAAAATAAAATGTTGTGTTGATTTGTTTATGGGGGTTTGCCTTGGTCAATCCCCTAATTGGTAATTAAACCTTGATAGAAAGAATAGATTTGAAATGGAAATGTATGTGAAGATTCTAATCTCAAGTGTGCCTAAGATTAAGAGATCTAAAATACAATGAAACCCTACTCTTATGTGCTAGAATAGGATGCAAACATGAAAATGATGATGACTCACTTTGGGAGATCTCTAATCACCCTAATAAGCCATAAGAATGCATGCACCTTCCTTTAAGTAGAAAGTAGAAAGATAATGGAAGATGGAATCACTTAGGAAACAAATCATTAGGCTTGGTTCAATGGCTAGTTGCATCTCTCCAACCTAGAATCCATCATGATTCTCCATAGGAAAACATCATCTATCCTTGAGAATGCTATATATAGAAATGAAAGTGAGCTTGAAGACCTACAAAAACACTATAATGCCACTCCAAGAATTCAACTTTTCTTTCTCCTTTATCTTGAATGCAAATTCTTGAATATCTTGGTTACTTGATCACTTGTCTTGTTCTCTATTTGCTCCTAGTTGTTAAAATGAGTGTGAGACCTAGATTTTATAGGCATCCCATCTAATTTACTATTTATTAGATGCCAAATGCCGAAATTTGTGAAATTTAAATTAAAAACTTGAATTTTCCCATTCAAACATTAAAAAGCCCCCAAATGAGACTCATACACCCAAGGTGGCGTATGGGTCCCATCTAGGTGGACTCATACGCCCAAGTTGGCATATGGGTCCCACCTAGGAGGACTCATATGCCCAAGTCGGCGTATGAGTTCCACCCTAGATTTTTGAGGTGAGAGAATGTCGTGGAGTTAGAAAATTAAATATATTTGTTGATTTTGTTAGGATTTCAATTGAAATAAGCCTTGGGATCCATAATAAAGGGTCTTAGGGGCCTATTAATGATGTTTTAATGCGTAGGAATGTAAGGGTACTAAAATAGGTCCAAACTAAGTGTGAAATTGTACTATCTCCAAAAGGGAGTATAATTTTTGACACTGCACTGACTCTTCAAGTCTATTTCTGTGAAGCAATTTTCTCACACTCAAGAAATTCTTGAAACATCCATCCTTGGTAAAGGAAATCTATTCTTTAATGTGATTATTTTGGTAGCACTAAAATTTGTACACATCCTCTATTTTCCATCATTCTTGGGTGCTAGTATTGTATGTGCTACACATGGACTCAAAATATCTCTAATAAACCCCTTTCTCAATAATTTCTAAAATTTGTATTTGAATATCCATTCTTTATAGAATTCATTCTATGGGATACCTTGCTAGGAAAAATATCTCTTGATATCAAGTCCATCTAATAGCTTATGCTTCTTACTATGGGAGTTTATGATGAACTTCTCAACACCCAAGGATTACGTACAAGAAAAAAATAATTTCCACAAGAGTGAAATGGCATAAATATCATGCTATGATATGGACATAATATTTCTATCTGTAGACATGTGAAATTAACATCATGCATTCAAATAGGTCATATTCATCCATTTGGCAAATAAATCAAGTTTATTTGTTCAATCTCCTAAAGTTATCAATTTAAATTAAATAAATCAACTTGATACTAACATCACCATCCTTTTAATTAAATAAATCAAGCCTTTTATTTAATTAAATCTAAAATCATATTTCTCCTTTTCTGATTTAAATAAATCAAATATTTGAGTCAAAGAGGTCAAAACATCCTAATCATCATTCTAGCTAATTAATCCTGATTAAATCTAATATAATGCATGTCACATCCTCTAGATAATCCCACTTGCACCAATAAATCCATTTATTGATTTATTAAAATCAGCATTTTCACTCAACATGGCATCCATGAGGAATATTCCATCAAGTTTGAATTCAAAACCAAGTGGGCATGCACTTCCAACAAAACAATTAATAAACTCTTACATGTCCCCCACTCAGCATTTACTCTCAAATTTGAATTTGAAATTTCCCCCTCTTGGGCACATTTCCCAAATCTGGCACATGCATTAACCACTCACAAGATGACAAGTGTCCTCATATCATTGGTCTACATTTAGTCCCACATCCTCCATGTTTAGCACTGCTAGCATTTGAAAATATTTAAATAGAGGCATCATTCTTTAGCAAATCCTCCACAAATCCACAATCTCTTGCAAAGTCACTCTCCTTGAGAACAGATTTTTCCCACACCATCTTCATATCACATTCATAACAATTTCATAATTTAGCTTAGCTTGATCAAGGATTGGGAAAGGGATTCTTTCCATAGAAGCACCAATCCAATATGAGATGACTTACTTCATGTTTTTCATGTGCTTATTTAGCTTGCTTTTGTCATTGGTTTGCATTTGAAAGCATTGATGTATCATTTCATATGGATGTTGAACTTTTACTTTGTTTAAAACTAACCATGCTAATGTGTGTTGTTTGTTTTGAGAAAAATGAAGATTTCACCATATACATATGGTGCTAGAGGGAGGGTGGTTCCAATAGTCATTCAAATGTGAACATAAATCTACATTACTTTCTAGGGACGATTCATGCTTATCTAGTTTCTAACAATAGTCTGCATCTCTATTTACTTTATTTTCACGTTATTACTAATCAATCTTTGAATTCTATCATTTCAATCTGCATTCATTGTTATTTGCCTTGGTTCATGAAGAAACCTTCTTCATGAAGAAATGCTTTTAATAGAAATCTATCCATTGTTATTTGTGCTTGCATGTTGTCATCAGACCTTTCTGCTATACATAAAGCACTTAGAAGTCAGTTGTTATAAAAGTTCTTACCTTACAGATAAAGTTCTCCACAGTGCAACCATTTCAAGATGGTGAATCCCTGCATAGCAATTAGATATTTTGATCATTCACATGCTTTCTATTTGTAGCAAATTTTTTGATATGAATTGGTGATGTTTTGGTTATTATACATACTATTGCTGCACCTATCACTATGCTTATCTATATTGATACTGTGCACTTAGAAGTCAGTTTCCATAAAGAACTTAGAAGTTAGTTTCCATCGAAGGTTCAAGAGGGATGTCCATCTTCTTCTCACATAGGCACTTTCCATTAACTTCAACAGTCTTTGAGGTGCTTACCATTAACTCTTATTTTGCTAAATGATGTTCCAGGAGTATATACAACACAAAATCGTAACATCCTGACGCCCTACTTTTTCTAGGCCGCTGTCTTGGCCAACTTGATAGTCTTTGGTGTCTTCCAAGGAGTACGCATCTTCTTTGGCAACTTCACATCCTTCCTCTTTTTTTTGGTCTTACTAACTTTAGACACGCCCACCATCTATACCATTTTCTTGTGCTGAGGGTTCCTAGAAACCTTGGCGCCGCCTTTACCTTTAAGCTTAAAGGATTTCGTAACCCTGGTCAGCTCCTCTGCTTTGGTTAAATTTTTTAGCTGAGTGAGCAACATCTTCTTGAAATTCAGCTGGAGTTGAGACTGGTATTTCTCTTCAACGAACTTTGTGATCCCCTGTTGGCTTGATCCATTGCGCTCCTTCAACTCATAGATTGTCTCCATTATCATTTGCCGATATGGAGGGTGGCTTGGAGTGACCTTGACCTTCTTGGTCTCCTTTGTCTTCTTCTCCATAGGCATGATCTTAACAGATACCCCACCCTCTGCAGAAACCATTTCAAATCCAACTTATACTCGTGTTTGAAACCCTAGAACCCTGCTGAACAAAATATTTTAGAAGCACGCTCTCCAGTAAGCTATCATTTATTATTTTCAAGTAGTTAATGATCATTAATCTTTAGCTGTCATTTGCTATTAGAAGGTGCTCACTAGCTATGCCGCCTACCTTTCCTAGCTGTGTATAGGGAAATGAAAATGATACCTAAAGTTAACATGTTAGGGGGGATGCTACGCGAAGGCTGTGGGATATGGTTTTACACCTGCTAATAAGATCACAAAATTTGGTTGTACACTTACCAAAGGCATTTGTTTGAAATTTTTTTCAAAAGATTCAGATGTATGTGTTCTTTCCAAGTTGTGTCATCCTACACCCATCATTAATACATCTTGGTTGATGCCAACTAGTCATTTACGTATAGCAAAAGTCAATGCCACTGAGTAAATATGTTTGGACAATATCATCTAACAATTCTGTCCCTACGCGCCAGATTGGAGAATTCAAAGATCCTTCGACAAAAGATATCCCATTGTGTTGTAGCAGTGAATGATTAAAAGATATCTTTGTCCAAGTCTTTTGCATATGATGGAATCTATCTTTGTCTATTATTTTTGGAGAGAAACAAGATTTGCATATCTATACTATTGAATTTTGTGTAAATCTCCAGGTTCTACTTTCTTTTGCAGAGCTGATAAGACATGCAGTCCCACTGGTAGACCCACCACATGAAAGTAGCCGCGGCTAGAGACGTGGAGGAGCTCCAATATCCAAGATTTGAAAACTCTTTGAATTAGGGAATATTGTATTTTTTATTATATCTTTTGAAAATCATTAGGTGAGCATTGGAATCGAGCAAAGACAAAAGCAAGATTGGAGTTGAAAAATGGAGCATCGAACTTGACATCCACTAAGAATTTTTAAATGCTTTAAAGAGCTTCCATTCTATGCATTAGTTTTCTCTTTTAGATCAACTCACATGTCTTTTGGGGCTCTTAAAAAGAACACTTCAATTTTTTGTTGCAAAGGGTTAAAATTGAACCTTAGACACCTACTAGATTTCAAGTTGGGCTAAAATTGAACAAGGCAATCTTCACACTCAAGTTTGGTGTTCTAAAATGAATCAAATCATTTTTTTGAGGGATAAAATAAATGTGTGCCTTCATTGTTTTGTAATTATTTACACAAAATAATATCATCAAAAAATGTATGTGCTTCTCTCACGCCTCACGACAATCTTAAGAATCAAAAGGCTTTTGGTGACATTAAGTTGTGTAAATAATTACCTATACACATTTTGATTCAGGTTTAAAATTGAACAAAACACTTTGCGAGTGTGAGTTAGGTATATTGCGTGTGTTCTCCCTTTGTTTCTAAACGAAGGTTGATCAAACTATGGATGTGCTTGCTTGCTATTGTTTACCTTTAGAGGGGCCTGCCTAAGAGACACATCTGAAAGGAGAACTTGAAGGAAACTCCAACCAGTTTTTTATTCGAGCCAGTATATAAATGGATAAGACTAAACTGTCAAGTCCTCATGGTATGTAGGCCTTAGCCATATAGTGTCTTTCAGAATGGGGTACTACCGTAAAACGTATAAGAGCCCCTAGTAGGATTGATTAAAGCCTTTAGTGGCTTGCTGGACACTTGCAAGGTGCCACGTCCTTGATGTTGTGTCATTAAGAACCTTGTTTGTAGATGCCATCCAGTCCATCCAACGAGTTTATCAAAGTGGTGTATTGGAACTTAGATTCCAAGAAGTTACTTGCCATGTTTGATCTTGGTTGAAATATAGAGGTTAAGACTTCATTCTTAACATACCTTTATATTTTGTCCTTGGTTGCATGTAAAATCATCTCTTCTACTACAAAGGGCATGAGGCAAGTGCACCAAGAAAAACGTACCAATTGAGCTAGGATGTGGCATTGCTTGTGAGTCAGTTTGAAAACACAGTGCTTTTATCAAAAACATTAGAAAACCAACATTCAACGAATCATCAAAATTGCAAACCCTTTAGGAGAGGCAAATATCCTTGAAAAAATTCACATTTGATTGCTTTCCCTTAGGATTCGTGTCCTTAGAGGCATCTAAACATTTGGATTTCATCTCAATTTGCTTGTACTAAAGTCAACTTTAGGTAACTCTTGCCTCAAATTTCCTTGGTTTCTGCATAATACACTTTGTGGGATAAGGGGAAAGTTGAGACATTATACATCTAGATTCAACATCTAATCAAGAGCGTGTTTGTGGTAAAAAGAATCCATTAAGAAAAGATTGAATCAATTGGACCCAACGCATGTGCTTGTCATCTTTTGGTCATATGGTTTTCATGCAAACATTGGTCTTTTGATTTTGAATTACTCTTAGAGAACAACATGTTCTTCACTATCTTGGCCTAGTAAACAAGTCCTTCCTAGGTTCATTTAGGATCAAATCAAACACTTCATTCATCCAAAAGTTTATTATCTTCATCCCATCCCACAAACAACTTTAGAACTTTGAAAACATCATCCTAGACTTGGGTAAATCATCAAAATCAAAATCACCTTGTTTGGTTAGGAGTATGGGAATGCATCCTTTCTCATACCTCTAGTTAAATTAGCACCCCTTTGAACAAGTTCATCCTAAGATAACATCTAACATCTTAGGATTTACAAGTTCATTATCCAAATCCAATCAAACCAATCAAAATCAAACCCTAAGTCTAGCATTGATCCAAAGTCCTTAAACGTTCAACACTCATATCATTTACACTTTCCATCCATCATCTCGTCATTAGTCCTAAGAACCTTAGAGGTCACTTTTGCAACAAGGTCAAAACACAAGAGGAGCATGTAATATAAACTTGATCCATACATCATGAGTAATCCAAGTCAACTAAGCTATCAAAGCCTTACAACACTAGTTGATTATCAACACTCACATCTATACAAACCGTACATGGAATCATTACCTTCTATAAATGTCAATGGAACAACAAACTTGAGTATTCCCAAATCAAATATTGGAACACATTTCCCGATGTTAAATCCAAGTCCAAACCTACAAGTCTATCAACCGAACAATCAATACATAAGCCTTCAAATGACCAACATCATCCCACCAAATCCATGCATGCCAAATGTGAATGTACCGAGTACAACTTTACCAAACATGAATTTGGCAAACTTTGGGATAGATATGTTTGCAAATCACACAAATGTTGTTTAGAGTCCAAAAAAGATGTTAACAACTCCAAGACAAGGTAACACCATGCAAAATCAAAGTTACCTAAATCAATACAATGTTCAATTTCAACCTATAATGCCAAATCTGAACGCCATCCCAAATTTGAACATTGTCCAAAATCAATTTGTTCATGATCCCATTCAAACACCACAAGTGTACATCCCAAATCTGCTTGAACAAAAGCCAAATCAAGGGAGTCAAATTCAAATTCAAGATCAAATTTTGCTAGAACAAATTGCTTCACACGCCAAATTAATTGAATTATTGAGCGAAGAGATATCTTCTCTCCAAAATCAATACATTCCTCCATTGGTTGAACCATGTCATCAAAGCATTGAGTTATGTCCACAACTGCATCAAGAACAACATCTCCAATGGCAAGAAGTCAGATATCTAGATCAACAACATCAATAACAAACCCAATCACCACATCTCAAAGATCAATCACCACATCTCCAAAATCAATCACCACAAGGTCAATGTAAAGTGCAAATATCACAAGGAAACAAGCAAAAATACACACCACTTGGGAGACCAATCAAATTAGTCCTGCAACAATTGGAACAAGAAAATTTCATCAAAATCCCCGTTTATGTGAACTATCAAGAACCGACCATAAAACTGCCAGGGTATAATGAGAAGCACCTTTGTGATTATCATAGAATAAAGGGACAAAAAACATAAGATTGTGTTCGACTCAAAAAACTCATCCAAGAACTAAATTGATCAGAAGATAATCATTATCCAAATCCAATCAAACCAATCAAAATCAAATCAACATACATCAAAAGTCACATTTTGGTCAAAGTCCACCAACAATACCCAACAATGATCCAATTCAACAAAAGTCAACATCATTTGACCCTATGGTTGAAGACATTGGAAATCCCTCCACCACAATTGTTGAAAATAATGATCAAGATCTATCCATCAATAAATATATTTTCGCTGCATCCAACGAGACATTGACCTATGATCATGTTGAAAATGTCTCTACATTGCCTTATGAGTTAGAGGACATATCTCAAGAATTTATCCCAAAGCATGATCAAAATCTCTCACCAAGGTCTAGCAATGGTCCTTTCCAAGACATGTTGACATCCTTTGACCTCATGGTTACATATACTGAAGGAACCCAAAACTCGACACTTGAGGATAATATTTACCACTTACCATGTCTAATGATGAAATCCAAGAACCCTTTGTAAGCAATCCATCCTTTGAAACTAATCCATGTCAAGAACTTGATCCAAAGCATGTCGAAAGCAACCCCAAAATCTTTCAAGATAGAGAATTTGTATCTTCAAGATACTACAATAACCTAATGGACACTCTCCTATCTATGCAAGATGATCATATCCATGTAGAACATAATCCTCCATCTACCCATGCGATGTTTTCTACGGATGGACACATAGATGATCTTCATTTAGAACATGATTCTTTTACTCCTGATATTTACACAAAAAGAACAGATTTTTGATTCCTACAGTCAAACTAAGTTGTGATAGGGACAAGGTTGGTTGGACCTCTCACCATTCCATGCTCTGCATCCTTGCCTTAAGAACTCCTAAGGTATCTTTTCACCTTGACCTATAAGTCCTATTCCTAATAATAGAACTCCTAGTCTTACTGTCCAACCCTTCTATATTTTTCAATGCCTTAACCAAACAATTCTTGGCCCTCTTCCTCTCTCACTCTCCCTAGCCTTTCATCCTTTTAAAGACTAGATAACCTCTAATTCCTCCTAACTTGCTTGTAGGGGTGTGCATAGGTTTCCATGGCTTCAAAGTTGTCTAGGAAAGGTTCTTGTTCAACCTCCATGCATTACTTCTCCATCGCTGACATAAAACCTAGGTTAGGGTTTAGGAAGGGCTTGTAGCCCTTGAGCCCCTTTTAGGCCTCTTCACCCGAGAAAATAGATTGTTGCTCCTACCCTTCAATGGCTCATGCCAAAATCCCTTCTGACACCATGGCTCATTTTCCAAACTCTGACAGATTTTTTGGGTTTGGGAAGTTTTTGCTCGTACACAGGTACAACCCAAATTTTGAGAAATTTAGGGCTTTTTAAGCCTTTTCTTGGACACACAGAGAACTGTTTTCTTCCTTCAGCCACCAGATGGATTGGTGATTCCTTCTGCCTCTTGCCAGAACTTTGTAATGTCCCCTAAAATCTTTACAAACCCTGAGTTTCCAGTGGGTGGACACCCCTGCAACGTTGGAAACTATTTTGCACTGTCTTTCCTAACTAGGCATAGTCTGCTCGCCTAGGAATAGACTTTTTGCATGCTACTTGAACTCCTACAGTCCCATACCCCTATTCTATGTATAGTCATGGAGTCTATCTTCATTCCCAATGAACTTGTACTCAAAGTACTTTGGCAACGCAACTAAAACCCCATTGTTCTATAAATTACCAGTCAAAACTACAATTGGAAAAAGAACACAGTAATTACAAAAATGGATGAAAGCGATGGAAAAAATATCTAATGTGCCAAAAAAAACTTCTAGAGGTTTCAATGCATGCTAATCAAACCTACAAATGCCTCTTTTTAATTCATTTAACAGCTATCACACAAACAAGAACAGAAAAACCGAGTTTCCACACCAAAATCACTGTTTCCTTGTCATTCTCATGAAAACTACAAGTGTTCCAATTCTTCCAACCCCTTCAACAGGTCGAGAGCTCCCTTTTAAAAAGCTTGGAAATAGTTAGGTTTCCTTTTTCGAGCCTAGGAACGTCCAAAAGTTAATTGTTGAAAAACATAGTGTGTTTAGCAATCTTGGTCTATTGCTTAGAAAACAACCAAAGATTGGCTTCCAAAACTTATCCAAATTCACCACTTCTAACCTAATAAAAAAATTCCCCCAACTACAAAAAAAGATGGTCCACAAGAACATACACAACAAAACAAAGTTAAACTTCAACCAAAAACTCCAATAAGGCTGAATTTTGCCAGGTGCTCCTGCACCATTCTCCCCCTCTCAGCACAAACACTAAGAACTGGAAGGAGGGATCATTGCCAGGTCAATGCCAAATTTCTTGAGCTTATCTTCTTGTACCCATGTAGCTTCTGAGTTAGGCTTGTTCTTCCACTTGACAAGGTGCTCCATGTATACCTTATTCCTTGTAGACTTTTGTACTCTGGACTCCAAGGTCTTCTCTACCTGAAGCTGCTCTTGATTAGGTAGGGTTACATTACTGATGTCCTTGAAGATTTTATGACTGTTATGAACCTCATCACTGACTTCTCCCTTATACCTGATCAAATCAGCAACATTGAACACTGGTGAGATGCCCAAATCTGATGGTAACTCCACCTTGTATGCATTCTTGCCATATTTGGCCAACACCTTGCATGGACCCACTCTCTTCATCTGCAAATTAGTTTCCATTCCTTTCTACAATTTGGATTTGTTGAGGTGGACCATAACATAATCCCCAACTACAAATTGTACATCCTTCCTTGGCAAATCCACTTTCTCCTTCAACTTGTGGGTTGTTGCTGTAACTGTGTTCTTGACCTGCTCATGGATCTCTTTCATTGTCTGAGTGAAGTCTTCTGCATGTCCACTCCTATTTTCCTGAGATCCAAGGTCTCTAAGTTCACAAATTCCTCTTGGGTGCATCCCATACACAACCTCAAAAGGACTTTTCCCCGTAGTTCTATTTACACTGTCATTATAGGCATATTCAGCTTGAGAAATCACCATATCACATGTCTGTCCATACTCCTTTGTTAGACACCTTAGAAGATTACCTAACACTCTGTTAACCACCTCTATTTGACCATCGGTTTGAGGATGGTAAGCTGATCCAAAAGACAGATTTGTACCCAATCTGCTCCATAAAGTCTTCCAAAAATGACTCATGAATTTCACATCCCTATCTGATACAATGCTCAATGGCAATCCATGGATTCTTACAACTTCCATGAAGAAGAGATGGGCTATGTAACTTGCATCATGGGTAGTCTTGCAAGGGATAAAGCGAATCATCTTGCTAAATTTGTCCACAACTACATAAACATTGTCAAAACCAGTTTTGGTCTTAGGAAGACCTACCACAAAATCCATGCTCGCACACTCCCATGGTTTGTTAGGAATAGGCAGGGGTTGATACAAACCTGCATTGCTAGCTCCTCCCTTAGCTTTCATACATACAACACACTGTTCCACATATTTTCTGACATCTCTTGCTAACTTAGGCCAGTAATAGAACCTTTGAACTAGCTCTAAAGTTTTATTAATACTAAAGTTCCCGCTAAGACTACCATTATGTTTTTCTTGAATCAAATTTTCCCTCATTGATGCTCTTAGAACACACAACAGATTACCCTTAAATAACAATCCATTTTGTAGTGTATACTTAGCATATTGACTATGAAAGTTATTTTCAAAATTAGAGCATACCTTGTAAGCTTCTAAGAAGTCTTCATCCTCACCATAGAGGTCTTTGAAACTCTCTAATCCAATGCTTTTCAGCTGTATTTCTTGGACTGTCAACAACCTTCTGCTTAATGCATCTGCCACCTTGTTCATTTGTCCTTTCTTGTGTTTGATGGTAAAAGTGAAAGCTTGGATGTATTCCATCCATTTCAAATGTCTATTACTTAGCTTCTCTTGGGTGTTGATATAGCTAAGTGTCTGGTTATTAGTGAAGACCACAAACTCTTTGGGCAACAAATAATGCCTCCACTTCCTAAGGGACTGCACTAAAGCATATAACTCAAGATCATAGGTAGAGTACTTTTTCTTGGCTTCATTGAGCTTTTCACTAAAGAAGGCTATAGGCCTACCTTCTTGACTAAGTAATCCTTCTACTGCTACTCCACTTGCATCACATTCTATAGTGAATAACTTGTCAAAACTAGGTAACAAAAGTATAGGTTGGGTTGCTACCTCTTGTTTCAGTTTCTCAAACCCTTTATCAGCCTCTTGAGTCCACTTAAACTTTGTTTTCTGACCACCCTTGATTGTATCTAATACTGGTGCACAGATGCCACTAAATTTCCTTATAAATTTCCTATAAAATTGAGCCAATCCATGAAAATTCCTTACCTCTGTTGTTGTGGTTGGTGTAGGCCAATTTAGGATGGCTTCCACCTTGCTTGGATCCATCTTCAGGGTTCCTTTAGATACTACAAAGCCTAGATACACAAGTTCTTTCTTGAAGAACTCACACTTCTCAAGATTAATTGCTAACTGTTCTTCTTGTAGCCTTCTAAGTACCATCTCCACATGCTTCAAATGTTCTTCTGCTGTCTTACTGAAAATTAGTATGTCATCAAGGTAGACTACTACAAAGATCCCTGTGAAATCCTTGAACACCTCATTCATTAGTCTCATGAATGTGCTAGGGGCATTTGAGAGGCCAAATGGCATCACTTTCCACTCATATAGGCCATCATTTGTCTTAAAAGTTGTCTTCCACTCATCTCCATCCTTAAGCCTGATTTGATGGTAGCCACTCTTGAGGTCCAACTTGGTGTAATACTGTGCTTCTCCAAGGAAATCCATGAAATCTTCAATTCTATGTATTGGGAACCTGTACTTGATGGTGATCCTATTGATTACTCTAGAATCAGTACAAAGTCTCCACTTACCTCCTTTCTTGGTTGCCAAAACCACTGGTACTGCACAAGGGCTGATGCTCTTTTGAATTAGACCTTGATTCAACAATTCTTCCACTTGCCTTTCCACCTCTAGGTTCTGCTTAGGAGTGAGCTTGTATGCTACTTTGTTAGGCAATGAGGCTCTAGGTATGAAGTCAATTTGATGAATTATTGCTCTCTTTGGTGGTAGATTTGCTGGTGTACCATCACTCACTATGCTCTTGTACTTATCAAGCAACTTTTGGACTGCTTCTGGTAAGACTATCCTTTCAGCCTTTTCCTCCTCTTTGGGCTGCATCATGATCACATACCCTTCACCTCCTTGATGTAGATTGCTGATAAACTCTTTACCACTGCTCAACATGATGTTTGGTACCTTGGACTGCCCTTCATCTTCCTCTATCAATGACTGCAGCTTGAAGGTTCTTCCATCCTTCTTGAATGAAATGGTGTTCTCCTTTCCATCATAAATGGCACTTCTATCATATTTCCATGGTCTGCCCAATAGCAGATGGCATGCATACATGGGTAATACATCACAAACTAGCTTGTCTTTATAGCCTCCAATTGAAAATTCCACTATTACTTGTTCATTCACCAAAACACTCTGCCCTTTATTCAGCCATGTGACCTTGTAAGGGTTAGTATGAGGTACCTTCTACAATTTCAGCTTAGTTACTACCTCCTCTGAGATTATATTATCTATAGAACTAGAATCTATAATGACCTTGCATACTTTACCAAGTATTTTGCATCTTACTCTAAAAAGAGCTCTTCTTTGCTTAGGTTCCTCCTTGACTGGTTGTCTGATCAACACTCTGTTAAACATCAGACTCTCTCCAATTTCAGATTCAATATGACTGATCTCAGTTGACTTAGGACTCATGGTGTCCTCTTGTGCATAGGCCACTCTTTTCTCATTGCTAGAAGAGGATGCTTTCTCTGGGCACCTATAAGTTGGATGTCCCATTTCATTGCAATGATAACACTTCATGGTGGCAAAGTAAGAGTTACTTCTGCCCACTCCTCTTCCTCTGTTTGAACCTCCTTGAGGTCCTCTTCCTCTGTTAAATCCTCGTCTTGAAGATGTTTCACCTCCATGCTCAGTGAGCTTTGATTCTCCTTGGTTTCTTTGGTCACTACCTCTTCCTTGGTAACCACCACGCTGTCCTCTTTGATCTCTTT
>VDFB02164170.1:0-23095 GCA_007258455.2 Sequoia sempervirens
ATGGCAAAGGACGTTTGACATTGATTGTGATCTTTTGATGCTTTTGGCTTTTGTTTATCATTTGAGCTCCCTATCATTACTTGTCAAGGCCGCCATAATCCATCATATTATGGTGTGTTTTGATTGGTCAACATAGGGGCATATCTTGATCTTTTTTATGTCTATTTATGTCTTCTTGGTTGTCCCACGTAGTACCCACCAAGATACCCGAGGTCTTGTGTTATGCTGGGGCATCCTTTCGTACTTGTGGTTATCTCAATACCTGGCCCGACCAAGGTCTTTGTGACCTTGGGGTGTTGGGATAGCCTTCTTGTCTGTTGTGTTTGTTTTATGCATTAGACACTATTCCGCCTTGGTTCCACATACCCTGGCACTTGGTGTCTTATGCTATAGCAAAAATTAGTGCTCCGAAGATGGCAAATTGCATTAGGATTGCATTTCATTTTCCATTCTATCATGTATCCCCCCATCCATTCATCCTTCATCCTTATCTCACATCTTCATCCTATCCCCATCCATTCTATTTAGCCTAACTCATCTAATCATATCCTTGGTCTTGTCCCCAGTCTCCTTACTAGCCTTGACCCATCGTCATCATCATCCATTATTATCATTCCCTATCCCTTGGGTGTTGTTTTGGGATGTATCCTTCCCTCATCAACAACACTTTCATCATCATCATCGGGAAGTATTCTTCCCTATCCTTTAGTGGTGTTTTGGGATGTATCCTTCCCTCATCAATGCCACTCAGTGGGATGTATCCTTCCCTATCCTCGTGTTGTTTCGAGATCCCTCATTGACAACACCCCATCCCTCATCAACCCCCTTTTGGCTTGTACCTTGACTGGGGCAACATCACCTTTTGTCCTAAAATCCATTTGTGCTTCATCCATCATCACCTTGCATCATCTTCCTCATCTCCCCTTGTATCCCATCATCTATTTCAAGAGCACACACGTGTTCTCTTCAACCCGCATGTCCTCTCGAGGGGGCATCCTTCATCCCTAATTTTCATCATTTTCTTTTTCCCTTCCTAGTCACTCCTTTGGATGACTGGGGCATCTTTTCCAATCTAACCGTCTTCTTCTAGGTTCTATATTTTAATATTCTTTGAAATGATGCTACTTCGTAACACCATCTCAAAGAGGGGCAAAATGTAGACATCCAAATTTGACACTTAATTTATCCAAATCTATCACTTTTCGTCTAAACATCCTCTTATATGAGTTAATTAAGTAATATTAGTAATATTTAATTAATATCTTTAATTCTGCCAAATACCTAAGGTATTTAATTAATAATTAAATACCTTACCCTCCTTAATCCTCTTTGCATCAAATAAATTAAATAAATATTACATTTATTTAATTCCTCACATGTCATTTTCATCTAATCCTAATCCATTTCCTAATCTCTTCATTAAAGATGTGCACATGCCTAATCCTTGATTAGGATGTGTCACATCCTCCAACTTTTGCAAATTGGCTTTTAATCCTAATTAGCCCCTAATTATCTTTTAATTACTAATTAATTAAGCCTAATCATTCCCCAAGGAATTTTTAATTCCTTTTTATTCTTCCTAGATTCCCTTCTTTTATATGTGAATTTTTAATTCACATTCCATCCTTCCAAGGCTTCTAGAACCTTGGACTTGTCACAATCTCCACATGTGACCCACCTTGGACTTGTCACAATCTCCACATGTGACCAAGTCCCACCTTTTTGGAGCCCACCTTTTATCCTCTAGATCCTCCTAGGAATGTGAATTTTTAATTCACATTTATATCCCCAACCACCTTTCTTTTTCTCATGTAGATTTTTGAGAAATTCTAAAATTCCTCAAATGTCCCTTTCACTCCCACTTGGGGACAAGAAATCCCTTTTTGTGGAAATCCTCTCACCCCCCAATGTGCATGTCATTTTTCCACCTCATGTACCTTTTTGACAACTCATCTCCATCTCATATCCCCTTTGGCCACTTCACCCTCCACATGTCAAGATGTGAGGGCTTGTGGGTTCTCAACCCACCATAGCCCTTCATCTTAACCTTGTTGGATCAATATTGACCCTTGAATTCTCTATAAATACCCCCTCCTCAAGGGCATTTTTAGAAGACTTTCATTTGGAGCAACCTTATGCTGCCAATTTTCCTTCTCAACACTTAGTCAATTTGCAACTACATGCTGCCATTTTGTGCACTCATCCAATTTTCAATCACATCCACTTGCATTTGCATCCAAGCACATAGTAAAGATCTTCAATAGAGCCATCAAGGAGCACACATCCTATCTTAAGCAAGGGCCAATCAAAGGAGTATCAACAACAAAGGAAGGTAAAGCTATTTGTCTTGTGTTATCTACTTTTTTTAGTGTTTTGTCACTCTCTTTTGGCTAATCTTGAGGTGTCCTTGATATTTTGTTTTTCATATCTCTTAGTTGTTTTGCTCATTTAGAGAAGTGCAAATATCAGGGTATCTGAGGGTTAAGCTTCACAGTAATCTTGAGTGTTTCCTTCCTTGCATTTCAATAGTTGTTTTGCATTTTTAGAGTGGGAAATCACTTGCACATGGATAAAAAAATAAAAAAACTAAATGGATTATTATGTCATATTTCTTGTATATTGAATTACAAATATCGTATATCAGAAGGACTATATTTATTATTAGTCCTAATGTGTGAATACTAAGGGAATTTATGAAACCTAAAGATATGTACTTTATTGTGTTATGTCTGAAATTTATTTGTGGAATCATAATGGTGATATCCAGTTTGAGATAGAGGTGTATGTGAATATTCAACCACATAAGATTATGTGTTACATATGTTGAACACAAATATATTGAGAGTGGGGTGAATCAACATATCATTAAACTTATACTTTAATCAATGAACAATAAAACATCACAACACATAAGTAGTAGCACTAAAAGAAAGGAACACAAAATAACCCTAAAGGGAAAAACCATGGTAAGAAGAGTTGCTTGGATCTACTGCCCAAATCCAACCTCACAAGAAAATCCATATATTACAATTAATTTGCAGGAACCAACCTACTAGAGACACCAATCCCCAAAACAATTTATAGGCACCAACCCAAAGGAGACACTAATCCCCCAATCTAAGCACCAACTCAGAGAACAAGAGGCACCGAGCTCAAAATAAACTGAAATGAGTAGAATGAATCTTACAAATGTTCTTCTATTTATGATCCATGTTTGGACAACTCCACATTCACACTCTACTTTGCTTCACCCAAACTACCTATTTTCTAAAAGAAAAGACATGCAATTCATGGGCATATCACATAATCATTTACAAACATAGTTTTGTATTGTTAGTTCCCCACTTAGCAACTCAAAATTATTCAATTAAATATTGATTTGAGTTGATAGGAAATATTGCAATGCCAACCAAGACTAAAAAATAGCATATCTAGCGTAGAGAAAGTCATCCAATGAAAAATATTTGATCACTACCTTGCCGCCCTATGCAGAGTAAAAATTCAAACCAGGAACTAGCCATAAAGAAATTTGAATTTGAGTTGTCAATCTTCAAGAGAAAAACAAACAATGTAAGTTCACATCGAGACACCTTTGGAAAATGAATATTTCATGACCTGATAAGAGTATAGGAACAACATCGTTGAAAAGTCTTAGGCACACATCACAATCTTGTAACACTATGAACATGCAATAATGATGAGGGCTACACCGCCCAAACCCCACACAAAACACAATAACAAATAACAACACAAAAAATGCAAGATAGAAAACAACCCACTTTCAATTATTCTCTAAAAGTGAAATTATAGATTCAAAAATTATAGGGCTATAGCCTCATGGGCTTGATTCATTACATCCAAATCAACTTTGAAAATAAGTTTATTAGTTGGAGCCACAATCTACACTAATGGAGCCACCTTCTACAACCTCAACTTAACCCTTTTATTTTTACTCAATAACCACCCTAGAATATTCTAGAAAGTGTAACTTTCCCTTTTGTTTTCGTACCAAAAGTCTCGCCAGTTCATTTCTTTCCTAGGAAGATATTTTAATTCAAAATTCACTTTTTAGTGGGTTAGCTCCTCAAGGCCATAACTTTTGATCCGGGTGTTTGATTTGCTATCAATATATTGTTGGAAAGCTCTTAAAGAGATCTAGAATGGTAAAACATCTGAGATCGTTATGTCCACTTCTCGAGCTTTTTTGTGGCTTCTAAGGTTTACAAATTTGAGTTTGAAGCTGCATTGGAGAAATTTTTTGAGATAGAAACTTTAATATCTCCCAAACCATACAAGGTATTGAGACGATTCTTCTGCTAACAGAAATATTTTTTAGTTCCACTCCTTGTGGTAAAGTTTTAAGTCCATATGAGCCCATTTAGGCTGACTTACTAAAAATAGTAAGTGATCATTTTTCACCTTTTCTGACTTTTGATTGTCTTACATCCCTTAAGTGCCATCATGGGACTCAAAACAACTAAAGAAAAAAAAAAGAAAAAACTTTTTTTGGGTGATGCAAGATTGCCCTACACCACTAGATGCTCCTACATAAAAAAACTAGGGTAATTTGAGAAGTGACCTTGTCACTTCATTGGTGTTGGAGGAAAACCAAGATGGTTAACCTCTGCCTTAGACAACCATGACAAATCTTTAATGGGCCTTCCTTCCCATTTAACCAAATATTCTTCATATTGCATGTTTCTTGTACTTTTGCCCACACTACTATTTGAGATTTCTTCTATCTCTTCCTTCTTTGAAGTAGGTGTTGGAATTTTCCACTGTTCTTTTATTGGCCCATTCTCTATATCACCTTCATGATACTTCATCAAATCAACAATGTTGAACACATGAAAAATGTTTATTCCACTAGGAAATTCTACCTCATAAGTATTTCTTGAATCATGCTTCTTCAGGATCTTGCATGGTCCACATTTCTTTATTTTCAACATGTTATACGTTCCCATTGGGAACCTTTCTTTCCTTGGGTGAACCATGACATCATCACCAACCTGAAATTCCTTAAATCTCCTCTTTTGATCAACCTTAGCTTTGCACTAAGAATTCATCTTATTGATGTGATATCTTACCTCTTCATACAAGTTCTTTAAGTGCTCTACAAAATCTTCAGCCTTAGCACTACTCTTTTCTCCTTTGTCAATTTTCCTCAACTTAGAAACATTCCTTAGACTACTCCCATATATAATCTAGAATGGGGATTTACCAGTACTCTTGTTGACATATTTGTTGTAAGCAAATTCTGCCCGTGGTATAATCAAATCCCATCCCTTGGGCTTATCTCTTACCAAGCATCTTAGTAGGTTACCTAAACTCCTATTCACCGCCTTCATTTTTCCACCAGTATGTGGATGGTGTTCAGAACTTAACTTCAAATTTGTCTTCAACTTCTTCCATAATGTCCTCTAGAAATAACCAACAAATTTGGTATCCCTATCTGAAACTCTACTCTTTGTTAGACCATGTAGTCTCACCACCTCTCTAAAAAACAACTCCGCAATATGAACATCATTGGTCTTATGACACATAATGAAATATGCCATCTTTGAAAATCTATCCACCACCACAAATATGGAATCACCCTCTCTATGTCCTTGGCAAGTCAAGAACAAAATCCATGCTAATGTCCTCCTATGGCCTCTTAGGTATAGGTAATGGTTGATACAATCTAGTATTGTGACTTGTTCCTTTCACCATCTGACATACTCTGCAACTTTGTACAAACTTCCTTACATCTTGTTGTAACTGTGGCCAATAATTCTCACTAACAAGAGCAATGGTCTTATCTCAACCAAAGTGTCCAACCAATCCTCCACTATGATTCTCCTTGATTAAATTCTCTCTCATAGAACTCCTTGGAATACACAATTGACTTCCTCTAAACAACATCCCATCTTGGATTAAGAAATCCAACCATCTTGTCCTATCCAATGTAATAAGTTCCAAACAAGCCTTACAAGTTTCTACAAAGTTTGGATCTTTAGGATACAAACTCTTGTGTTCATTGAACCCAACAACCTCTATAAATTCATCTCTATCAATAAATTTTGCCTTCTACTTAAGGCATATGCAACTCTGTTTGACCTTCCACTCATATGCTTCAAAACAAAGTATAACTTTGCAAAAACTCAACCCATTTTAAGTTCCTTTGATTGAACTTTCCTTGACCATTAAGATACTGCAAAGCCTAATGATCAGTATATAAAACAAATTCTTTTGGAAACAAATAGTGTCCCCATTTCTTCAAAGCCTAAACTATAGCATAAAACCCATGATCATAGATAGAATATTTCTTTTTAACATCATTCAACTTCTCACTAAAATAGGCAAAAAACTTACCTTCTTGACTCAAAACAACTCTTATGGAATTTCCACTAGCATCACAATCTACCTGAAAGACCTTATTGAAATATGGAAGTTCCAAAACAAGTTGCTCTATGAATTTCTTGTTCAACATATCAAAACTCTTTGTTTCTCCTATAGTCCATTTAAAATCCTTTCTATCCCCTCTTATTGCTTCAATTAGAGGTGCACAAATACTAAAATTCTTAATAAACTTTTTGTAAAATTGGCTAGACCATGAAATGACCTTACCTTTGTAACACTTCTTGGGGTAGGTCATTGAATGATAGCTCTCACCTTCTCTGGATCATTCTTCATGAACTCATTAATGAGGTCTTCTTTTTTTGGGGTCCTATTTTCAGTCAATGATTCTTCTTCAAGCATTTCTATGCAATACATCTTTGTCTGCAAGAAAGAAGTATGTGCTACCTCAATATTCATCATAGTACCATCAAAAATGTGTTTTGGGTGTAATGACTGAGATAACACCTTTATTTTCTATCCATATTTGGTCCTTAGGATCAAATGAGACCAATCTAAAGATATATATCCACCTATTTTAGCTGTGAAATCCCTTGACAAACATAGTCTAAAGATTGGTAGAATCTCAATGACCACCACCTCTTGGGGCACTGTAATGCTAGGGAAAGAATGCAAGTTTAGAGGAAAAGATTTGATGATCCCTATGATCTAAACCTTTTTCCTATCTAACTGCATAACCCCCTTATCCAAGGGTTCATGTTGAAGCCATAACACATCCACAATTTGTTTGGGCATCACAATAGTACTGGCATTCAAATCAATCATTGAATTATGCAACAACTTATCTCTGACAAATTTAAATAGAAAGGGGTAGGTTTTATTCTACTTACCCCTACTTTGGCATTGATGAACACAGATTGCACCTGAGGTTGTGCATTTTTGTTAGTATCTCTCTCTTTGGTTTGTGTCGACTTTTCTTTTGGATTACTTTACATAGGCTTCTCTTGATCTTCTATTGCCTCTCGTAGTAGAGATTTCTGCTCAAGGATTGATAAAATTTCCCATAGAGAAATATTGGTTAGAGCCTTCTTCAATTTCTCGACCATATTCAATGACCCTTTAGGTCGGACCTTAGGTTCTTTTGTTCAATTCTGCACTATATCACTCCACTTTTGGTATATTGAAGGTGATGACTAGGGGCCTAACTTTTTTCCAAAGGTCACATTAGGCCTTGTGAAAGCTTCTTAGGCTTTGAATGGATTCTTCTTAGAGCATGTGTAGTATTCTGATTGGAGCTGTGAAGCCCTTGTTACGGTGGTTTCATTCACAAACATTGCATCCCCACCTTCCAACAATGAGAAAAGCACATGTTCTAGGGATATCTCTTCTTCTTGCTCTATGGACATACCTTGCACTTGAGCCATCAAGTTGATGTTCCCAACACCAAGGGATTGGTATCCATAAGGGGGTATATCCGGTGTGTTCCCTTGTCTTCTTTTCTTGGAAACTCTCTATTGTAAATTGCCTACGGGGCAATTTTGAGGTGTATATGCATCATTGCATACAAAACACCATGAATCTGAATCATCCACCAAATTGTTTTGGCTAGCAACCAAATCCCTATGTGGATTTGGTGGGAATTTTTGTAGGGGAGTATCAATTGGGATGATTTGATTTGCAAGTTGTGCCTAGTGATTCTGTCTCTATCCTCCTTGGTATTGGTTGTGGTGATTATGCTAATACAGTGGTCTACCACCTTGATAATTCTGAAAAGGGGGCTTTGAAGGAATAGCCTGTTCCTTTTGAGATTTACTATCTCATAATAAAATTTTTGTAGGATGTTCTTCATATCATTCATCTCCATGGCTAGTAATGATGAAGCTACTCAACTTGTTTGAGCAACTGGATATACACATACATGGGAGGCATAACTTGTGAGGTGTTGGGAGCTTCCTCTTGCAACAGTATTGATAGTTCTGGGAACACAGGCATTGACGGCCATGAGGGGATCTTCCCAGCATCTATCAATTTATTATCTGCCTGAACATATAGTTTATATGTGTTCGACAATTTTTGGCCTCTAAGTGATTGTATCATCGCAACTATATTTGAGTTGAAAGCTTTGAGATAAAAGATAATAGTCATACTCGTGAGTGGGTGAGCCACAACCAAGATTCTTTGCCAAGTTTTATGGAACCTAGTATTAAAATATATGGTAGCCTCTTGCGAGGCTCTTTTGATAGTAATTAGTTGTTGGAGGGATGACCGGTCTCCCTTTTCCTTGAATCAGTTGAAGAATGCATCTCCAAGTTGATCCCAAGCGGCAATGGAGTTGAGTGCCAAGGATCTATAACAGTCAAGAGCTTTCCCTTTGAAAGAGGCAACTAGTAGCCTTAAAGCTACATTTCATTTTGTAACATGATGTAATGTGCATACATTTGCTACATCTTGAAGATGCTCTGCAATGATTTTAAAATTCTCTCTTGTGAACTTTGGGAGTGCCTTTAAGGTGTTAGTAGGAATAGGATCCCAAGTAGCCAGAGCTACTGGAGGGATAAGTAGGCTACCACTATTTCATGCAAAAAAATTTCTTGGTGGTCTTGATGTAGCTATTTGTGGTGGTTGTTGTTGGGATTAAGGTGTCTCAACCTTTGAGTCCTAGCATTATTATTTTGGATAAAATATTAATTAATTGGATTAATTGTGGAAATATTTGGAAAGTCCTAAGTGAAAAGTCAAGATTGGATGTTGCTAAATGTAAATTGAGTTGTGCATAAGCATATTTCTATTCAGAGTTGAGTTAACTTGGAATTTGGTCTCCTTTTGAAGTGCATATTTTTGGTAGGTATTTTTTGCATGTGCATGTTGTATGCCATTGTATGTTGTTGTATGTGTTTCCTTTTATGTTGCATGTTCATGCATGGGCGTGGACTTTGAGATGTTGTTTTTATGCACTGAAGACTCTATAAATATGGGTGTTGCTAGAGGAGTCAGAGAGATGAGAGTGATATTCATAGGGTTTATGTTGCCTGATTTTATCTAGAGATGGAACAAGATGTAAATATCTTGTAAAGGCCATGATCTTGATATTATATTGTAACTTGTACTGTTGTTGTTGAATAATACAATAGCTCTATGTTTTGGAGTGTGGGTTTTTTACCTGAAAGGATTTTCCCCACATAAATATAATGTTTCTTCTCTCTTTCATCTTTTATTCTTCTTCTATTTAATTATGTTTTATGAATCTATGTATGTGTTATAATGCTATTGAAATTGGTTTGATCCAACAACATCTAAAATTTCAATCACTTCCTCTAAGGTATTAATAGTGGGAAAATAACTATGTTTATTTCCTTTTTTAAGACATATAGTAGTATGTGTTTTTAAGGTTCCTAAAATGAAATGAATATTATATTGAAGATACTTAAATTGATCCCTAGATGTTATTTTGGGATGACCTCTTTTCCCTTCAATTGGTATAAGAGTTTAGTTCTAGATTTGCATGTGCTTGTGTGTGCATGTTTGTAAGTTGAAGGTACTTGCATGTGTGTTGCATGTACTTACATGAGCTTGCATGTCACTTGCATTTGCTCGCATAGTGATGCATGTGGTGTTTGGAGTTCTTGGTGTTTCTTCTAGGAGTCCTTAGCCTTGGAGACTTGAGGGAATCATATTTGGAGGAATGGGGATGATTTCTAATCCTTTATTGAGTGAAAGTATTGTAGTTGCTTTAGTTTCTAGAAACAATAGGAACAAAGAAGGATGATGAAGATGGAGAGAAGTGGAGTTGATCACATTGAGATGATGTTGATTTGGAGCTCCTAATAGGAAATAGAATAATCTGGTGCATGAGGTGTGCTTTTTCACTTTGTGATTGAGTTGCAACAAAGCTTTCATATTGTGTTTCTGTGTGAGAGGCTCCTTGGTGATATGGGGAAGCTTGAGTTGTTTTTTAGCTATGAAGTAATGTTCTTATGATGGATATTTTTTCTTGGTATTGAAAGGCACTACTTTTGTTACCCCGATTGCATGTAGGCTATGGAGTTGATCATTGGATGATCTAGAAGCTTTTGCAATAACATGTCTCCCTTGCATGCATGTGCATGTGGTGGTTGTGGAGTTGGCCTGAAATAGGCTTGGAGTTCCTAAATTTCTTCTTCGTTTTATGGATTCTTTGTACTTGTATGGCTCAGATTCATGTTCCTTAGATCTGAGGGTTTTATAGATTTTCCTAAAAAAATATGGTGATGCTCATTCATGATATCTATTGTTTTGGTTCAACCAATATGGTTATTTTTATACTTTTGAGCCTTCCAAATGTGAAATGGATATGGGTGTGCATGGGTGTTCTCGAAAATAGTGGTTTTGCAACTTTTATTCTATTAAGAAAAACTTATGGTTATGCAGATTTGCTGAAGAACTATTTTCTTAGATGATGTGGAATGATTTTTGATGTAAGAGGGTTGTAGTTCTGCATGCATGCTTCATGCATGGTGAGAGGAGGTGTACTTATCTTCTTTGTACGAAGATGTTGGCATGTGATCGACCACTCAACATTTTTGTGGTAGTTACTTGCATGTACATTATGTGAGTTGCATGTACATGTATGTGTGTTGCATGTACTTTCATGGGATCACATGTTGCTTGCATGTTCTTGCATGTTACTGCATGTGAGGGTTCCTAAAATATGGTGCTCAGGTTGTGGACTTGTTTACAAAATCATATTTGTGTGTGATATGGTGTCTGAGTCATGTGGTCTACATGACTATTCTTTTAGAATCTTAGTTTGCTGATTACTAGTGTAATGATGGGTTTGCATGTTTCAATGTATTGGATCTATGAGTTATTACAATTTTGTAGGTGTGTATGGCCTATTGATTGCAATGGGATAACTCGAATGTGGACTATTTATATCCACAAGGTTGATTCAGTGTTGATGTAGACTGTATCAGTTGGCCTTGTCTATGGCTATTTATGCATTGGAATAAGAGAATGGATGGTGTTGAGTACTTGGATAGTCAGTTATGGGGACCTATAACATGTGTATCATGATGTCATGAATAACTTGGATACACAACTTTGTGTAAGATTTTGACAGTGATGGTGTATTTCCTTGGTTTGAAGATCTTGGTGCCACTTGGTATCATTTTCAGATGGACATGTTGATGTGTGGACTTGGAGGATTTTCATATTAGGAGATGTTTTGTCATGATTCTTAGAGATTTCAGTTGTCACGATTCAGTGGGAGCTTTAGTAGTGACTATGGATTCATCACTTGGTGATGGATGATCTTCTTTAGTGTTGTAGATGCTACTAGAAGGAGCTCTTAGATCATGTTGCTGCAGAAGGGTTCTTTCGTTTTTGGATGGACACTATTTGGAGATGGGTCATCTTCATGATATTGAAGATGCGTAATATATTAGAGCCATGGAGGACTCTGTGGTCTTTGGTTTGAGGTGTTGGTGATGCTTGATAGGTGATGTTGGTTTAGAGTATGGTGTTATTATGTTATGATATGCTCTTGATTCTAGATTAGAGTTTTGGCATGATACATTCCTCTTGAGACCATTTTGTGTTCACTTGTAGCATGTGATATCCTAAGGGGGATGTTTAGATCACGGTGTCATGATAGGTTCATGTTGCTGATTTTTCTTATTGGAGCTTTGATAGTGGTTTGGTGGTTCTTTGTGTTTTGAGTACATTGGTCATGTGATTGAGAGCTTCATGAGAGTGCTTTGTTGCATTTGGAGCTTAGCACGGGTTGATTGATGGTTGGTACTCATAGATGCATAGAGACATAGGTGAGGCTTGGCATTCTCCTATGATGGGAGTCATGTGGTTGAGATGGGTACTCTTGATGATATCTCAACTGGAAGTCTGAGGAGCCTACACCTTGGTTGAACATGAGTTCAATATAGATTGATGAGGAGATTGTTCTTGGGTAAGTCATGACTTAGATGTCTTGGAGGAGTGTTCTCATTCCCCACTCATGTCTACTTGGCAGTTTATTACTTGAGAGGAATAAATCATTGTTTCTTTTAGGTGTTATGCTTATCTTTCATAGGTATGGATCTTAAGCTATGGTCAGATGGATTTGGAGGATTCAGTATGAGAGATAACTTAGCATGGTTATCTCCTTGTGTGGTGCAGGAGCACCTTAGCATGATCTTGCCTCCATGAGGCAACTTCAAGTTTTTAAATTAGAAATGATGATATAATGTTGTAATAAGGTCTAGAATAAGCCTATTTAAGTTTTTTTTAGGTCATTAATAGGTATTTTGGAGTCATTTGTGTTGAAATGTAAAAAGTTGCAAAAAGATGTAAAGTTGTTAATGCAAAATTGAAAAAGTGCAACAAATTGCAAATAGAGGAAGATTAAAGGTCAAGGTAGTTAGAGAGACAATTTTAGGAATTGTATGGGCTTTATAAATACATGATGTAACCTCATTCAATTCGAGGAAGATTGGGAGTTGATTTATGAAGAATAATTTTAATGAAAAAACACAGTTTTCTATATTTTACCAACATTTTCTATGTTTCAAGCCATTGTACAACCATTTCTTGTGCACAACTTCTCTCCTACTCCATTGTAAGTCATTTCCTTGTGAGTCTACTTCAATTTGAAATTGATTTCATTTCGATTCATTAAGTATTAATAAAGATATTGGCATTTTTATTCTGGCTGGTCAAAACCCTCTTCTAGGGTAGCAGTCAACACATTTAATTGCATTTCTCATAGTTTAACTGATGAAAATCCTTCAAAATTGGTGAAAAGAGAGGTTTGAGTGTTTTATTAAAGATTCCAAAGTTTCAAAGGGTGAGGATAAGGTTTTGGTATGTTTTTACATTGCCCTAGGTTTGCAATTCACGAAAAATCTAGAAATTTGACCCTGTACAGTGAAGATTTTTTGAGTTCGAAGATGTAAAGGGTGTTCTTTTGGGGTGGTAATATTGTAAAAGGTTGATTAAGGGTGTTTAGAACCCTTCCTTGTCAGGGTTTGTGGAAGTTACAAGTTTAGAGTCCCTTTATATTTTCTGACCTGTGAAGACAAAGTTGTCTCAGTCTAGTAAAAACCAGTTTACAGTGAGTTTTGTGGAGTATTGCTCATGGATGCAAAGTCTTACTTAGGTATTGATGTTTGTAAAGGTGTATGGGAGTACTTTGAGTCATTTCTTTCAAGGTTTTGTGAATAAACAAGTTTGATTTCATTCTTTATGATGATTGTCCTTTTAAGACAGTGTTGTTACAGTCCTAATTAGGATAGGAAAATGCAAATGTTGATAATTCCTATGTGGAAGGGCCATGGTATCCTTTGAAGGATGATCTATTGTGGGAGTTTTTATGCCATTTTAATCTTTTCAAGAGTTCTTGAGAGTCTTCTTTAGTTGTTTGACAAATATAAAGGTCACTAGGAGCCTAAATAGACCGGTTGGGACATTCCATCTTGAATTTTCTCATATTTGAGTTGTATAAGTGGATATTTAAGGGTTGGTGTTAGTCAAGTTGGTGTTGTTCATGTTGGTTGAGGGTTTAACAAGATAATTCTATTTCCTTAGTCTCCGTTTGGTTTTGTGAATCAAGGTTTTATAAAGGGAAAGAGATTCCAAATTGTAAGGACAACAAGAATTTGTTAAATGATTGACAAGTTGAGTGTGGATTGAGAATTTGCTTCCCCTACATTGCATCAAAGTGATATCAGAGCTCGAGAAATATTTGGGCTGGTGAGTTGTACTTGTGGTTTTCTATTGTGTTGTGGTTGGTTATAGGTTATATGAGAACCTGGTTGCTGCCATTGAGAAGGTAGAGAGAAAGTTGAGGAAAGTTGAGAAGTTGTGAGCAAGGAGAGACTTGTTGAGACCATGTAGAAGAGATGGAGATACTGAAAAGGAATTTGTAGAAAGAGGAAGGGAGGAAGAAGAAGAAGAGACAAGAAAATTTTGATAAAGAGATTGTTTAGTTGAAGCAAGAGATGAAGAGATTTGAAAAAGAGTTCCAAGAATCCATGAAGAGGATAGAGCAGATGATAAGTTGGCACGTAGTAGTGAAAAAGAATGTTTCATGGCCCATACAAAAGATAGTCAAAAGAAGAAGGCATAAGAAGATAAAAGAGGAAGAAATATTTGAGGATGCTGAAGAAGAGTTCATAGATGAAAAAGTTAAAACTATTGCAGACATTTCCAAGCATGATGAAGGTATAACAGAGATAAAGAACCCGATTTTAGAAGTTGAAGACCTTGAGTTGATTAAAGGGATGATCATGAATGAGTTGGTCTTGGAGGTTTGCAAAGAATTGAAGAATGATGGAGGTATTATGTTAGAATCAATGCATTATTTCTTTGTTGTGCTAATTTTTTGGACAAGGAATAATATGTAGATTAAGATGCAGTAGTTTGAAGAAGGATACAAGAAGATTGAGACATTTCAGGGCAAGAAGGAGCAGATTCACAAAGTCAAGATGAAATGGAAGCAGGTTGGCATAGATCAACTGAAACCAAAGGTGAAGATGAAGTGGTAGGGAATAAAAGACTACAGGGAGGAGAATATGATGATCCAATCCAAGAGGACTTGGAATTCTTTTGGTTGGAGAGAATGGTGCAAGAGCACCTTAGCATGATCATGCCTCCATGAGGAAACTTCAAGTTTTTGAATTAGAAATGATGATCTAATGTTGTAATAAGGTCTAATAGACCTATTTAAGTTTGTTTTAGGTCATTCATAGGTATTTTGGAGTCATTTGTGTTGAAATGTAAAAAGTTGCAAAAAGATGTAAAGTTGTCAATGCAAAATTGAAAAAGTGCAACAAATTGCAAATAGAGGAAGATTAAAGGTCAAGGTAGTTAGAGAGATAGTTTTAGGCATTGTATGGGATTTATAAAGGCATAATGTAACCTCATTCAATTCGAGGAAGATTGGGAGTTGATTTATGAAGAAGAATTTTAATGAAAAAACACAGTTTTATGTGTTTTACCAACATTTTCTGTGTTGCAGGCCATTGTACGGCCATTTCCTATGCACAACTTCTCTTCTCCTCCATTTTAAGTCATTTCCATGTGAGTCTAATTCAATTTGAAATTGATTTCATTTAGATTCATTAAGTATTGAGAAAGATATTAGCATTTTTGTTCTGGCTGGTCAAAACCCTCTTCTAGGGTAGCAGTCAACAAATTTAATTACATTTCTCATAGTTTAACTAATGAAACTCCTTCAAAATTTGTGAATAGAGAATTTTTAGTGTTTTCTTAAAGATTCCAAAGTTTCAGAGGGTGAGGATAAGGTTTTGGTATGTTATTACATTGCCCCAGGTCTGTAATTAATGAAAAATCTAGAAAATTGACCTTGTACAGTGAATATTTTTTGAGTTTGAAGATGTAAAGGGTGTTATTTTGGGGTGGAAGCATTGTAAAAGGTTGATTAAGGGTTTTTAGAACCCTTCCTTGTTAGGGTTTTTGGAAGCTACAAGTCTAGAGTCCCTTTATATTGTCTGACCTGTGAAGACAAAGTTGTCTTAGTCTAGTAAAAACTAGTTTACAATGAGTTTTGTGGAGTATTGCTCGTGGATGTGAAGTATTACTTAAGTATTGATGTTTTTAAAGGTGTATGGGAGTACTTTGAGTAATTTCTTTCAAGTTTTTGTGAATAATTTATAAGTTTTATTTCATTCTTTATGATGACTATCCTGTTAAGACATTGTTGTTACAATCCTAATTAGGACAGGAAAATGCAAATGTTTATAATTCCTATGTGGAAGGGCCATGGTATCCTTTGAAGGATTATATATTGTGGGAGTTTGAATGCCATTTGAATCTTGTCAAGAGTTCTTGAGAGTCTTCTTTAGTTGTTTGATAAATATAAAGGTCACTAGGATCCTGAATAGACTGGTTGGGACAGTCCATCTTGAGTTTTCTCATATTTGAGTTGTATAAGTGGATATAAGGGTTGGTGTTTTTCATGTTGGTTGACGGTTTAACAAGATAATTCTATTTCCTTAGTCTCTGTTTGGTGTTATGAATCAAGGTTTTATAAAGGGAAAGAGAGTCCAAATTGTAAGGATAACAAGAATTTGTTAAATGATTGACAAGTTGAGTGTGGATTGAGAATTTGATTCCCTTGCATTGCATCATTGTGCATATGATTTGACATTGTGATGTCATTTATGAGGAGTTTAGGAGATGATAGTGGGCTAATTTCTTGAAGTGAGAAATGGATTAGTTTGATCTTCATGGTTTGAGAAGCTTACATCCATGTGGTTACATGATACCTATGTTGTGTTTGGTCTCTTGAGATTGAATGGTTTTGGGTGTTGTTATAGCTTTTCTCTTGGGGTTGTGGAGGAGATCATACTTGGCACAAATGGAATTTAGAGGTGTATGTAGAAGGACATGATGCATATTTATGGTTTGTGGTTTCTCTCTTTGGTCTTGTTGTTCTTTCTATATGTTCATATTCATATGACTTTGGATGTGAGATTATGTGTGGAGCTATGGTGATCACTAGTTTGTGGTAATGTGTTGTCACTTGGTGATGATGTGGAGGTTCCTATATCTCTTTCTTCTATCAGATGTGAAGACCTTGAGATAGTTGTGGAGACTTGTTGAGAGATATGTTTCTTGCAATAGTGTTGTTACAAGATTTGTATATCATTGTGGATGGTCCTTGCTACTACATGGTTTCACTTTCTATGTGTTGTCATTGGTAGACTTAGTATGCCTTGATATTTGTAGGTTCAACATTACCCATGCAGTGTAAGTTCCTGGAGGTGTTTGTCTTCATCGACTGTTTGACATTGGGAGCTTGTAATTGTGGTTTATGGGTTGGATATGTTGTTGGCATGAATTTTCTAATGTAGTGGATACCTTCAAGGTGTGGTTGACTGGATGGATTAGCATTTTTTGTGGCTTCTATTTTGGTCATGTGGGTTTATTAGTTGGATGAGAGCAACCAGCTTTTGGTTGTTGTTCTGTTTGATGTTTTATCTTATTCTTTGGAGAATTCTTTAGTATTTGAGTTGTGTTTTGTTTACAGGCTTGGAGTTGGTTGATGCTTCTCTATAGCTCATGAGCATAATGGAGTTGTGGTAGTATCATGTAGCCTTTGCGATCAGTTGGATTTGATGCTTTTGTTCTTTGGATTGGTGCATATATACACCTTGTCTTATTCCTTTTCTTCCATGGGTGATAGATTGGAGGATGATAGGAACTGTTGCTTGAGATGGTGGAAATATTGGACGTCAATGCAAATGTCTTGTTGGCACATGAGAGCATGGTTGAAGATTCACGTGGTTGCATGTATGGTTGGTGGTGATGTTTTTACATTAGTTTGACTCTTAGTAGTTTATTTCTATTGGTTCCATGGACTCTTGGATTGGTAGGTGTTCGACAAGTGGGATAATGTTGGGATTAAGGTGTCCCAACCTTTGAGTCATAGCATTATTATTTGGGATAAATATTTAATTAATTGGATTAATTGTGTAAATATTTGATAAGTACTAAGTGAAAAGTCAAGATTAGATGTTGCTAAATGCAAATTGAGCTATGCATAAGCATATTTATATTTTGATTTGAGTTAACTTGGAATGTGGTCACCTTTTGAAGTGCAAAATTTTGGTAGGTGCTTTTTGCATATGCATGTTGCATGTCATTGCATGTTGTTGCATGCACTACATTTTATGTTGCATGTTCATGCATGGGTGTGGACTTTGAGATGTTTTCATGCACTGAAGACTCTAAATACAGGTGTTTCTAGAGGAGTTAGAGAGATGAGAGTGCTATTCATAGGGGTTATGTTGCCGGATTTTCTCCATAGATGGAACAAGATGTAAATCTCTTGTAAAGGCCATGAGCCTTATATTGTATTGTAACTTGTACTATTGTTGTTGAATAATATAATGGCTCTATGTTTTAGAGTGTGGGGTTTCTAAACCGAAAGGGTTTTTCCCATGTAAATTTGGCATTTCTTCTCTCTTATGTTTTTCATTATTCTTCTATTTGATTTTTTTTATGAATTTGTGTATGCGTTGTAATGCTATTGAAACTGGTTTGATCCATCAAGATCTAAAATTGCAATCACTTTCCTCTAAGGTATTAATAGTGGGAAAATAATTGTCTATTTCCACTTTTAAGACATAGTAGTATGTGTTTTTAAGTTTCCTAAAATGAAATGAATTTTATCGAAGACACTTAATGATCTTGGATGTTGTTCTTGGATGATCACTTTTCCCTTCAATTATTGTGTTGTATTCGATCTCCCGACTCTTTGGTGAGTTATAGCCACAAGAGGCAATAGTGTAGTAAACCTAGATACTATGCTGCAAATTACCTTGTAATATGCCTCTAATCATAAAATTTTACTTCTAGCCAGGCTTGAATAGGTCCCATCAAGAATTCCCGAAAAAGGAACTATTGATGCTTAAAACCTTTGCTCTAGGCAAGCAACATCCTATGGGAAGATTCATAGATGTGGGAATTAATTTTTCTATCTATCAAGTGGCCTTTGGGATTTTAGAATTCAGCTCTTTGAGTGTTTTAAGAGAAAATGAGAAGGAAAAGCAAGAAAAATAAAATAAAACTAAGGCTATATGCCAAAAACACTTTTGGGATTCACTCGTAACTTGCATAATATATATAAAAACCTTTGAAATATTACAAGCAATTTAAAAGAGTAGATGATTGATTCAAAGTCCTCGATATTATCAAAAGTTTATACTATAGAAGCAAAGAATAGAAATAACAAACAACCATGAATTTTGATACAGAACACCACATCCTCTTAATTGTTGGGTGGAGAAAAACTTATAAAGGCTCAAAGGCACAATAAAAAATATTCAATCCTTCTCACAAGGGGAACCTATTAAGGTCTTTGAAATGCAAATAAAAATCACAACTATCTCTATTTGAAACTAAAATATTGCAATGCTATTCTCCCCGGAAGACAATTAACAAATTTCTTGCCTAGAGATTCATTCACATCACAAAGATAACACCTCGTAAATATATAAGCACCACTACTTTACATGGTTGGTACTCTCAAGGTTAAGAAAACATGACACCTAGAGCCTTGATGACACTTGCAGTCTTCCACTTGCTTCCATAATCAAGTCCTAGTAATAGAATTAGATCCTAGAAAGGTTTTGATGTGCCCACATATACAATTAGCGGATCATAGGCATGACACTACCTTAATGCTTAATGATCTCTTGATGCCAATGCATGCCCCACTTAGACTATTTATGGCATTTGTCCAATGGTGCATCCATTTACCACAAAGGGGACTCTTTCACTCTTTGAAGTGCACAATGATGCCACAAGAAGGCTACTACTTATCCTTTTGCACTTGCCCATTTGTAATGAGATGATAGCACCAAAGCCACCACATGGCATCTTGGTGCTGCCTCTAAAATAACCAAGCATCGCTTGCAGTAGGTGAGCGTAGGGGCACCACATGTCACTAGCGGGGAAGGCCTATATATATAAATTGAATCTTGCCAAGGTTCCAAAGTAAAAGAGAAGGACAGAGTTATACGCACAACTTATACAACCGTGTCCAATGAGGTGCTAAGGCACATATATTAAAAGCATGGATTTGATCCACAACAGTCATTTTGGATATAGTAGTGTTGGGAATAGATGATCCACATTTATTTGTGATTTATAATTCAATGGTTTGGCCAAAGTGATGTTATAGTTGTATGCATTATTATTTTACTATACTCTTGGGATTGCATATTAATTACAAGTCATTAACAACTCTAGAGTATAACATGGGTTTGTATGATTGACTAAATGAACATACAATAGTGATTGTATATACATACATTTGATTCAAAAAATTTGCAATAGTCTAACTATATGTCAACATCTACCACCCTCATCTGAGTGTTAAGTCACTTCCAATAGGAAGATGAATGGGGGAGATTTTTTGGTCTATGGTTGGTGATAAAGTGATCAAATGATGTTCTCCCTTTATACAACTTGACAACCATATTGCTTGAACTCAAATGAGATGACTATGACCATTCATTATCTATTTGTAATGAATTAAAAAATATATTTTGTATAAATAGTGAACACTAGAAAATTGATAGGACAATAGTTCTAATCCTAATTTGAATCTTAATATATCATTTACAACATGTATCATGATGTATTATGTAATTGGTAGGTGTATGCCATCTATCTTAAGTTATGAGACATTATGGTTAATACAAAATTTATGGATAAATTTAAATTAGTTTCTTTACAAGTAAATGTATTATTTTAATATTGGTAACTATTGGAGGTTCATCACATGTGGTATTTGTTGATGCCAAAAATTGACAAGGTAACAACCTTATGGAAAACTTAGTTAATGGGGGGGCTAATTGTACTAAACTGAGTGACCTCCGGGTTTTTAAAGAAGCCGACTTCTTTTGTATTTGGGGTTTTGGAATGGGAAGTGAAAACATATATAAAAAATAAATATCTAAGGCGATGCACCAAGATGTGGATATAGGCATGATAAATCTATCTTTTGGGATACGATTTAAGGGCTTGTTCAACAATTTGCTAAGTCCCAGAATAACAAAAATAAAAGACGAAAACCTGAATAATCTATTCAATAACGCAAAATAACTCTCATACACATTTACTAAAAAGAAGAGTCAAAGACATGGTCTAAACCAACAAACTTGTATTAGAATCATAAAAGTTCTGCAAATAAACAACTTAGTACAATAATGGCGCAATATAATGTTTTATCAAATAGCTTATGAAAATAGAAAGGCTGAACAATAGCATTGTCTGAGAGTCTTATACACTAATCTAAAAGTAGTACAAAAGGCGTGGTGTCTTTCACCAATTTTTCTGTATCTTCTGAACTCATTTTCATAAGGAAGAAGCAATATATATAGATAAAAATTCCACCGCTTGGTGGGTTAATAGCATAAAAGATCCCCCCATCATGAGTGATGATGCCTAGAGCAATGATTTCCCTCGACGATTGCAACAGAAAAGATTAGAGCCATGAACATGGTCACCCTCAAGCCAGATGCATCCCCTATGAGTGATGGTAATGGTCCTAGAAAAACCTTATGCAAACATGTGTCATTCACCTGCGAAGGCAATTAGAACATGTGGCAATTTGGTGGGGCTCGTTGCAAGTTCCTTCCTTCTCGATGAAGTCCCCGTAGAAGAGGCACATGGTGACAGGTCAGGGCCTGCTTGTTGATTCCTCCTCCTTGCAATAAAAATCCATTGCGGTGAAGACACGTGGATGTAGTTTCCACCATTGGCACTGATTGTGGGGTCTGCCAAAAAGTGTACATGGATGGATGCTATGTGGCATGCAGATGGGGCCTAATAAGGAAGTGATGGGAAGTGGCTCTCAAATGCTCATGTTGTTGACATGTGGAATGATGGCTTGGGACTAGTAGGAGAGCTAAGGAAGAAGTCCCTGAGAAGAGCACCTCGTGGACATGTGGTGGCAGTGGACGAAGCCTTGCAAAAAGGGGCTGGGAATATATGTAGTGCAGGCCAAACTTAGCAAAATAATCCACCCAAAGGGAGCTAGAGGAAATTTATATCCATAGCTTTGAGCAACTATTAGGGGAATTTCACCAGTGGAATGAGGAACCCAAAAATTTATGGTTCATATACCAGAGCCTTATCCATTGGATGATGCAATCAAATCTTGGAGAGAGCAGTCTACAGAGGTAGCTAGTTGGACTCAGATGGCGTCAATATGTTGCACAGATTCTGTTGCGCTTTGTGTAGATCTATCATTTCTTTGTATGGAAGTGTTATAGATATACTAGCCCTGAACTCAAGCTAGAAGAGAAGTCACACTATCGCGTGAGTGACACCCTCAATATCCTCTATAGTAAGGGGCTGACTGAAGCTTTGAAAAGAGGATGCATCTTGCTACTTCTCTTCAATCTTTGCTACAATCTACTCTGCTGTGGCCACTGATTCATCCGCAAGAAATGGAGAGGGTAAGCCCATTTGAGTTAGCTAGGAGAACCTATCTCATATGCTATTCATGGTTCAGTCTAGTGTGGTAGTGCACTCATTAGCATAGAGGATGGCTACATGGTAGTGAATGAAGCTGTTCACCATTTCAGCAATGACTTTCCAATCCCCAATCCCTGTGTTTGCTAAGTCCTCATCTGGGACCATGTATAGCTTATCCAACAATTTTTTCACCATAGGAACCTTTTCCACGATGGATTGCGGGAACCGCTCAATCACTCCATGAAATTTCCTGCCTAAACTTGTTGCCTTTGCCTTAAATTAGAGTGTTGACTAAAGATTTAGGCAGAAGGCCTTGACCTTTTCCTCGTATGAAACATATAATTGTTGAGCCATCGAAAGGAGATTCGATTGGGTAATAGGGGGTTTGGGAAGACTCTTCAAAAGACTAATCTCTGCATCCCTTGAACCAACATCTTGTGTCAGTTCCACAACCTTTTTGTTTGTGGCTGAAAGTTGTCCCTACAGGGTTCTCAATTCTGTGAGCCAATTTTCTTTTGCCTGGTCTTTGTTTGCTAATTCCATTTTGAGGGAAGAATTCATCTCTTGGACTTCATTCTCCAATTGAGCCCGTTGATCATCAAAGTCCACATCCTTCTATTGCATTTTTTTCTCTAATTGAGCACGTTGATGGTCAAACTCCTCATTTTTTTGTTGCATCTCTTGCTCTGCTCGAGCCAATTGGTCCTGATATTCTTGATTTTTTTGCTGCAACTTGACGACCGAGATGGGATCATAAGATTGGAACTTTGCA
>VDFB02164171.1:0-30328 GCA_007258455.2 Sequoia sempervirens
TATGAGGTGGCATCGTTGTTTTTTAGGAACAAGTTACTAAAGGCCAAAAAATGATGCTCATGATCACCATGGATGAAGTTTTAAATCCTCAAAGATCTATGGCCCAGATTCAAAGCTAAGCTCCTAAGTTATCAACTTGCTCACATGAGGAGTTCTTAAATTACTAATTGCTACATGCTCCAAATTTTCTATTTAATGCAGATTTCTTGTTGTTCATTTTCACCATTTTTTGGTCTGCAGAGAATGTGAGGTGTGGGTTATTGAAGAAGTGTGCAAGTGTTAATTTTACTTGAGCTGAGAGGTGAACATTCTTATTCCAAGTGAGTTAGTTTTCAATTGGGATCTTTGTCATTCATGCAATAGTTTTCCTAGGAATTCCATTTTCTAGGATTGGTTGTGATTGTAAGGGTTTGTGGGTGTGCTTCCCTACAAATTTGATTAAGAGTCTTTTAAGTTTTCATTTTTTGCTCAATTTAGACTTGCTAGTTTTCACCCTTTGTTCTACAAGATGGGAAATTCTGGTGTACCAATTCAGCCAGCTAGGACGTCTAGCCAACTTAATGTGTTTGAGTGTTATGGGGTTATGTTTGTAGTTGAGCAAGAAGTCTCGGTGACTTTTGAGGCTTCAAAGTATAAGAGGATGGATCATGGTCATAAGAAGAAAATAATTGTTTAGAATTCTTACAACTTAAGGAACATGACCATTTCAGAAGAATTGGTCAAGTTTAAGGGCAAGGGAGCTGACTAAGCCTATGAAGAGGCAGGGAAGAGACAAAGAGTCATAAGGCCTGCCTGGGAAAACATAATTCTCCCATTCTACTCTCGATAATAGTCCTTGGATGTTGGGAGGTGATATTGAGTCGAGATATAGCCCGGTATCTTCACTCCTCAGTGCCATATAGAAAGCTCTAATGAGGATATGGTGATGGTTCCTCAAATTTTTTATGAACAAAAAGAATTTAGTTGAGCATACTCTAATGCTAACAACTTGGAATATAGTCTTCTCCTTGTTTTTTTATGATACCATAGTCTTTGCATTGGAGGCACTCTTTTCAGCGTCTTTGGTTTTGGTCTTTTACTCTTCCATGTGTTGATGTGGAGATACCAGCTAATTATGATATAGAATCTTTTTTAGCGTGGATGTGAGTGACAACAACTAGTATGGTACCCTATGCATGAATTTTTTCTTTAATGTCTTCCCACTTCTCAAATGATTGCATAAAACCATGGCAGGGGATTTTCTCGAAATTGGTTAAAATTAGGTTTTAAAAATAAATTAAATGTGATTGTAACTCAGCTAGATGCTTGTTGCTCCCCTTTTTATAAAGAGGATTTCATGGATGAAATAGAGAGTTCAGAAAATTTTGAGTCTAAGAAGGGTCTAGGTAAAGGCTATGCTCAGAGAGCAGTAGAATGTAAATAGATAAGGTGATGAATATATCAGAAGCAAGTCTAGGGTATGAGTCATAATGTATGTTGATCTTAAAATGGTTTTACAAAGTAATATCAATAATGAAAGAAAATACTAGTTCTAAAATATGTGCTCTCCTCTGTATTTTCCTTGCAAATTATGAATGAAATTGTTAATTATAATTGCATTTGTCTTCTATGATTTTCTCTGAATGAATGGGTTTGTTTATGCTTCGATTCAATGAGTTTATTTAATGTTGAAATAAGGTAATTGGTTTGTGGGAAAAGGATATAGGATTTGGTAAGGAAGCGATGTTTTAAAATGCAGTGAGTTGGATGTCACAAAGTAGCATGCCAATAGTCCCCATATATTATTGATTTTAAATTGTAGTTGTATTTCTAATTTTGTGCAAAGTATGACTCCAATGTTCCCTTAGACTAGGCTTTGGTCTTTCCATTGGCTTATCATGTGATTGACTGAGCTAGTGTTGAACCTAGCCAGAGATTTGGAATGGGAATGAATTCATGTAAAATATTTTAAATCACACCATACCAACCTTCAGTAGTACCATATTCCCTGTTATAAATAGAAATTTTGTAAGAGGTCTACCAAGCCTTCGATGATATTTTTTTATTTGCACTACCTAAGGAATACACTTTTGTATGGAAATTATTTTGATCAAGTAGGAATATTATGAGCATAAATAGGATTACACTCCTGGGTTTCATAGAGCCTGAAGAGAAGAAGTGGGGTTTTTAGGGATTAACTTAGTTGTTGGCCAATCCTCACCCTTACTAATAATTGAGTTCTAGCATATTCATATGTACAGGATGAGAATAAGTTTTTTTCTTAAAAAATAACAAACCCTCTTAATCATCATCAATCATTCTATGTGGAGGTGGAACTATCAACATGGGGTTTGACTTAGGAAAGCCTCTATAGAAAACAAAAATTTCCCCTATTTTCATGTGTGTAGATCATATCTGAAGACTTCAACAAAAGAAAACCTAGGAAAATAGAGTGTAAACCTCAATCCAAATCTTGGAACATTCAAATATAGAAAAGAAATATTCTAGTATAGGGTGTCCTATGCCCTAGACAAGCCAATTCAAGCTCGAAATTTTATTATAGGTTCCTCTCTATGTCTCAATTTCAAATCTGAAGTTGTTTTGCAACTTTCCATTTTTGTTTGTGATATAAATTACATTTTTAGATCTAGGGTTTCATGTCAAATAGGATTTTCAAACCACATAGCAAATTTATAATCATCCTTACAAATTAAAAAAACATAAACATAAAATCTAGGTGGTTTGAAGATCTAGTTATTAATTTGATCTATCTCATCTTTAAACTATAAAATCATATTATTTGTTCATCAAAATTAAAAAGAAAAAAATGAAAAATATTTTGAATTTAATTGTATTATTTTAGATCTAATTTTTCCTAGTTAGGGCTTATATCCAAGTTGTTTTCATTAGGAAATTCAATTTCACTGTTATTTTATCATTTACGCATGAATATTTTAGTGGAAAATGTTGAAAAAAGTAACAAAATTACATAAGAGATCAAAAAGAATTACTTTTCTATATTTTTTGAAAAAATTATTCAATTATAGTATTTTAAAATTAAAAAATCATCATTAAATATTATTCAATTTCCATAAAAATAACAAAAAATGGCATGCATGTATGTGATTCATATAGAAAACTTAGGTTTTTATGCATTTCCAAAACTATGTTCACTTCTATATGTGAACCTCTACAACTTGAGACCCTTGAACATGTTGATGGTTTCCAAAACTTAAATTTTCTAAAAAATACATGTTTTCCTAGGGAACATTACGCCCCTTCCCAATTAGCTTGGGCTCAAAATTCATGTGAAAATATTTGTTAGTGTTCTCAGTCTAGATAATTTGGTTCCTATTTTGGATCTTATTCTAAAATCTATCTAATTCTTTTGTGCATCACTAATTTGATCAATAGTACATATCATAATGTTTTCATTGCAAAAATATTGTGTTGTCATAATGCATAATTTATTCTCAAATCTTGCTAAACAATTCAAAGAGCTTTTGTTACAAGCATAAGAAAATGAGTTTCTCTCTCCACTTTTGTTATTTTTTATTGTTCCATCTCCCAATATCTCTCTTACATGTGACATTATTTTGGTGCAAGAGAATTCAATCATTGAAAATCATGATAATCATATTTTTTCTTCTCTCGATATCTCACCTACTTGTGAAGGTATCTTGGTGTTAGATGATACAATCATTGAGATTGATGAGAATCATGATTATTTCTTTCCCAATATCTCCCCTACTTGGGAATATATTGTGGTGCAAGAGGATGAAATCATTGATACATTTCATTCTTCAAAAGATAGTAAGATTGATTACATAGATGAAGATTCTAACTCAACATTAGATCCCCCATCAATAGAAGATCATCAAAAATTAGTTAGCTTAGTTGACATTATGAACACACAATTCAATATTAGATCTCATTTAGTTATGGACCTCCAAAAATTCCTCTAATTATTGTACCTCCTAAAAATCCTCTAATTATTCAACCTCCTAAAACACCTCTCATTATAGGACCTCCTAAACCTCATTGCCATATATTGAGCTTTGCAAGACAACTCACTAGTAATCATGTGCAACAAGATGTGTTGAAGAAAAAATTTATCATGTAGTTTCTCACACATATAACACAAGGAATAATAAGAAACCATTTAAAAAAACAATGGCATCTATTCCATTACCTCAACCATATTGTACACCCCTGCCTAGCCTTCCTCAATGTAGTGGTAAAGAAAATGATCTCATTGAGCAAATTTGTAATACTCCAACCAAAATATCACTTTGGGATTTGATTCAAAAATCACCTACATACAATGAGAATCTCCAAGAATCTTTGTAGAAGATTAATAGCTTGCTTTCTATCAAACCAAATGATGTAGCAACCTTGTTTGAATGTATGTAAGTGAAAAATTTTGATATTATAGTCCCTGAACATGAATTGCATCCACTTGAGGTCCAAAGCCAACATGAGGCTCTAATGATAATGGTTTTTATTAATAAAATTGGGTTTAGGTGTACTCTTATAAATAATGGATTAGGTCTTAATGTTTGTATCACTGATCTTCTAGATGAAATCAGTGTGGATAAGAATCTTATAGAACCTAATGATATTTCTCTTTGTGACTTTGATAATGTTAGTAAGAAACCACTGGAGACAAACACACTACCCATTAAGGTGGGGATCGTGACTTTTCCTGCACTTGTACATATCATGTTGGGACCTCATTCATTTAATCTTCTCCTAGGTAGATCATGGATTTCATTCATGTCTACTCTTCATCATGAGATGAAATATGAATATAATAATAAGTTATGTACAATAAATTGGAATGAAAAAAGTTATAATTCAAAAATTGAAGCCAAGCATAACACTTCCAACTCTCTTATTACCTTGATTCCATCTTCAAAATTTGATCCATTACCTTCCAATGATAATGATACTATTAATGTGCTCTTGGGTGATGATTTGGGGTTATATTTTATACCTTGTTTCAATTATGAGTCTAAAATATTTCCATCAAAGTCTAAAGAGTTGAATACAAATGATGATCATGATATTGCCTCATCTTCAAACACATGTTTTGGGAGCATTATATTTGACACCCTCCTTTAAATTGAAGAGTAAAAAATCTCATAATCTAAACCCAATGAGTCTTTTTTCATTTTCTCAATCTATTTTTACATCAACAAATCCAAAAACATCACCCCTTGATGGTTATCTAGGGTCTCTTTAGCTTACATCCCTCATGTGTTGATGATGCCTAACATTGAAAAACTCAAAAAGGATTTGTATTCTTGTGAAAGAATCAATTCTTCTCATGAGAATTTAGATAATACTTCTCCATTTGAGTTGGAAGAGTGTTATGGACTTGGATATAAAATTCTTTCTAAAAGTGGATATAATGAAAACATGAAACAAGGAGAGTCTACATTGTACCTTTATAAAATGGGTTTATGTTTCCAACCTTCTCCTTCATCTACATCTCATATTCTATCATCTACTATATTTAAAATATCTTGTGCTAAGTGAGTGCACTTTTCTTCACAAAATAAAAACTTGTATCCTACACCTTTATCAAATAAAGAGCATATTTTATTGAGGCTCCTTAGAGCCTGCTTGATTACTCTTCCTTCTCCAACATGAAATTTTTTTTATGGCAATAATTTTTTTGTGCATATCATCAAGTGCATGGTTATTCCACAAGTGAATGTCACACCTTGGGTAGTAAGATAAAATAACTTGGTGATTGAGGTGCTCTTCCATGTGTTGATGTACCTAATCACTATAAACAATAATGATCTCTTCTATAGCATTGCTTCTCACTATGTGGTATTTTTGTTTCCTATGTTTTCTCATTTTCATTGATGGTCATACAATCTTAAGGGCAACTACATTTTTCCATGGTAGTAACACAATTGTATTTTGTATGGTTTTCTTTTCCTTTACGCTTGGGGGAAAGGATAACTAGTTTTTGGGAGGTGTATATTCTTTTCTAGAATCCCCTCTTCCCCTCTTTTTCCTTAAAATACCAACATAGTAAGTATGTTGACATTTTAAGGGGGGCATATCACCCTATCCATTCTATATTTTTCTTGTGAGTTCAGATTATTGGCATACCCATTTGGTGGTGGTGTTGTTTATAATGCTCACTAATTTGTGGTTGTTAATTCATCCCTTCTAACAATGAGAATTTATTAGTTCCCCATGATGTTAAACTTTTGTGTGGTCCTTGAAGCGTGATTGGTAAGATAGTCCATGGAGTTGGCATAATAGAGCTTGTTGATTCATGAATTTACATGGCCACCTATCATAATAGACCTTGCTTTCCAATGAATCCATGCATTTTATGAGTGATTTAAAATCCTCTTGGGAGCACCATTTTATTTAAACAACACATTCAATGGATGATGTTTGGTAATTGAGATAAATTTAAGACTAATGTATCTTTACCTTACTAAATTGAATCCTTTTTAGTACTAACTCATGTGTTTGTATTTTTCTTATGTCTTGTTGTTTTCATTCTATTTACATCATGTTTGCATTTTATTTATATCATGTTTCTCTTCACATTATATTTAAGTCAAGTGTGTCTTCATAGTGTATTCTTCACATTTTTCATGCTCCATTGCATCTCATACATGTGTGTTCCTTTGTCCCTATGTTGTCTTTCCATAGGATCTTGAATATTGGGGGCTAGTGCATCCCCTAAATTCATTGTCATCCTATCTCTTCAATATTTGGATAATTGAACCCCTCTTGACATATTCTTAATTTAGTATGAGTCTAAGAGTAAGTTCATACTCTTACTAAAGTGGGGTTAAATGTAGAATAAAAAATTGTCACCCTTGACAATTTCACACTAGGATTAGCTCCCTCCTATGTGCTTGGACCTATTTATACATTGATTACCCATTTTATAAATATCTTCAGAAAATAAAACATCAAAAATGAAATTACGCATTTAATATTTTTATCTCGACAATTTTGATCCCTAAAAGAAGGAATCTAGTATAGGGTGCCTTGCACCCTAGACAAACACTTTTGACTCAAAATTTAAATATGTCAGTGTTGGTAATTTATTACTCAATTTTCCAATTTCAATTATTGGTCATTGACATTTTATTTTAGGAAATTAGAATAATTCCATATAAATACAAGATATTTTTTATCATTTCAATTAGGGAAGAAGAGCTAAGAAATTTAATAGAGAAAATTAAGGATCCTAAAATTAGTCAAGGAAATTCAAGCTCATAGATCTAGCAATATTATTACAATACCTTCATCAATCAAGTTCAAGTTTGCAAGACATCAAGTAGAATGAAGCCATTTATGTTCAAGGAGATATCATGATCAATCATGCCAAGCCATGAAGATGTATTGGGTTATCCTCTGCATGCCAATTGTAGCAATCTATTATGTTTTTGAATTAACCTTTTGTAGGTATATCAAGAATTCAAGGCATCCATCGATCAACATCAATCAACTTGTGTGCGGCATCTCTTCTTCAATGGTTTTCAAATAAAGTTAACATTATATCATTTTTCATTTATCAATTTCAATCAATTATTATTATTTTAGTCTCTGCTCAACCCAAGGCATTCCCTCTTGATCATTATTAATTGATGTATGTAGAGGTAGAAATACCAAAACATGGTTTGACTTAGCGAAGACCCTCTACAACACAACCTTTTCCCCTATTTTCCTATGTAAAGGTCAGATTTGAATATTCCAATAGAAAATGGCATGGGAAAATAGAGTGCATACCTTAGTCCAAATCTCAGAACTTTTAGATCCGAATAATAAAGAGTCCAATCTAGTGTGGCATATTCCCTAGACTAGCCAATTCAAGCTCAAAATTTCATTATAGGTTTCTCTCTATGTCTTAATCTCATATCTAAAGCTGCTCTAAAACTTTTCCTTTTTATTTGTGCAATAAATTATTTTTTTAGATCTAGGATTGTATGCCAAATAGGCTTGTCAAATCACATAAAAAATTTATTATCCTCACAATTCAAAACAAAAATAAACAATAGAGCATTAGCTCTCCATTGTGGTAGCATGTCAATTATAAAACCCCAATCAATATGTTTAATGTTGAGTCAAGTGAAGAGGAGATAATCTTAGTTATCCCAATTGAATCTAGGATCACTTTTACTACTCAACATTAGAATTTTTTGTGCTCTATCATGCCCCAAATTTAACTCAACCTAAAACAAACATGGCTATAATTTTTTTTAACTTCCTAATGTTATTCAAGTTTTATAATTAATCGATAGTTGATGACATCAAGTTTACAATGTCATCTCATTGCTTAAAGCATCCTAGTTTATAATTGATCTATGTGTTTCAAATTGAACACTAGACCATTCCTTCCTTGGTGTACTAAGGTATAACTAAGGATCACTCCTTTAAAATTTTAAACTACGTCAATTACTAATTCCTTCTTTTCCAACTATAATTGTATCTCTAGTTAAGCTATAAAGAATCATATTAATACATAATAAGGAAGTTTTAACTATTAAAAATGATAGGAAAAGTTGTGTTCAAGAGATAACCATACACAATATACATGCTTGAAGATTAAAGGTAAAAGAGAACATTTCACTAGCTTTATTATTAACTTCAACAATGAAAGAACTATCATTATGCCATAACTTAAGTGATAGAATGATATAAATTTTTGAGGTATAAGTTACAATAAAATTTTACTAGTTGTTTTAATTAATAATTCTCATTTTAGATGTGTAAATTTAATTAATCCCCACTTGGTTAACCCAACCTTCCAAATCAAGGTTTTAAGGTATTGAACAATCCTTTGTTTGATAAGTTGGAAACTAAAGGTTTTATCACCCTTCAAATTTTAGGAAATTATCTAAATTCCCTTATTACAATTTTGCTTACCTACTTAACCTAACTAATGAGGTAGATTTTCATCTCAAATTTTATTAGTTTATTATATTAAGTATTTCATACTTTCTTCACACAATTATTCAAATCAAGGAAGAAACTAGATTACCAACTTCTAAATTTTTTTATCAGATTTTATTGGTTTTACAATAATCAAAAGGCTTAATATTAAATTTCTAAATTATACTAAATTGAAATTTTTGAATATTTCTAAATGAATATTTCATATCAAAAGATTCACTACTTTCCATATAATTATGCTACATCATTTGTAGATTGACAAGTTCCTAAATCTTGTTAATTCACTGACAACTTTATACATATAAGTGCTAACTTATTCATTTTCATTTTGTTTATCCTTTCAGATTATATTTGAACTAATGGGCTAACTTGGAAACTTACATCTTATAAGTAATACCTGAACCTTCTATGATCTATATTAAAATTATTACACCCACATGCTTCCTCTTGAAGAAATTAAAACATAAACTATTGATGATATTATTCTTAATAATGGAGTCGATTATTCTTAAACTATTAACTAATAGTTTATTTTTCCTATTATTCCTTCTTATAAATCCCTTTCAGATGCTTGATTTCCTGTGAAGGTCTAACTTTTATAGAGTTATTTGAAAACTAAATCAAAGACCCTTCACTACATATTATTGTTAGATCAAAGTGATAAGTCACAAGCATCTTCATTTAACTCTACAGACTAGAAGAGCAAGATAACTTTAGCACTCAAATTGCAAAGTCATTTATTTGTTTTCTGAGCATACTTCATGTGGTTGGTGGTTGGTCTTTATCATATGTTCAAAGCAGATATTAACAGAGTGATGGGGGTTGACACCATCCATAGGGGTGGCAACTCTCAGTCGTGACCCCTTTCCTTGAAGAGACCGCGACCTATGGTGGCAGCCAAGGCCGACAATCCAAGACAATGACCTATATTATCCCTCTAATATCTCATGCATATACCTATGTGAAACACAAAAATTTAAGCCTTTTTGAACCTGTCTACTTTGTCAGCTATTTGCATTGCAAAACAATGTGCAATCATCAACAAAACAGATTGCAGAATGCATACTCAAGATTGATATTAGTTTTATACTTATTTAATTTCTTCCTTTCCCAGTTTACGATTTCCTTGTATAACTTAATGTTTGATACATAACTAAAATCATGGATTTGTCATATTTTAATAAGTTCCTTCGTTTATTACTCTGTACAGTCAAATCTCAATGTTTTATTTAAAAATTTCATTTTGACACAACAAACTGCCCTTTCAAGAATATATAAAGATTACATCCAAACTATACTATTATCACATTAGTTTTTTTCATCTAGGTTTGAGATTTCCTTTTTGAATCTAAGATTAATTTTGTTTGTAGAGAAGGGGGGTTTGCTACTCATGAGTCTCTTTATTCTCAAGAGATTCCCAGGGAAAGAACTACCCTAAACTACCTCAGACTACCTTAAGGAATAGAGCAAAAGTTTCAAGATCAAAATGAGTAGGTCAAAGACATCTTCTGAACAAACTAATAAGTTTTTAGCCTAGGATGGCAATGTAGCGTACAAATGACAACACGATGCGTTGGAGTCCTAGAAGTGTGTTGGAGTCTTGTACAAAATAAAAACTAAGAATATTGCAGAAAACCAAAAAGTAATTACTTCTACTCTATCTGTTAAAGACTCTTGGAATGCAAGAAAGCAACATAATATAGTAGAACTAAAATAAAGTAAAGTAAAATAAATGTAAATAATAAAACTAAGGAAAAGAAAGCACTCACAATAGACCAAGCAATAAAGCCTCCAGCAAATGAATATCTTCAATTCCTGCACACATAAGATCATGCACATCTTTGGTCTTGTTCCTAGCCTTGTTGCAAGCCTTGGTCCAAATCCAATCATCATTGAGATGTATCCTTCTCAATCTTTGTGTGTTTTTGGGATATATCGTTCCCATATCAATAACAAGCTATCCAACATCAATCAATCTTGGCTTTTACCTTAATTGGGGCAGCATGATGTTTTTCTTTGAATCATTTTGTGCATGCTTACTTGGTTGTCATCCCCTCATCCATTCTTTCTCCCTCTTCCCATCCCACCTTCTAGCCATTATCTGCATCATCTTTCTCATGTATCTTGCATCATCTCATCCATTTTGAGGGCACACTATGTTCTCCCAAACCCACTTGTCCTCTTGAGGGGGAATCATCATCCTCATCTATATTCCCATCATCTTTCTTCCTAGTCACTATTTCAAATGACTGGGGCATCTTCCCTAATCTAACCATTTTCTTCAAAGTACTATGTTTTAATTTTCTTTTAAATAACGTTATTTTAACACCACTTCAAAGAGGAGGAAAATATAAACACCTAACATTGACCATTATATTTGGTCAATTTACCCTAATTTATTTTATATCCTTGACCCCTATATTAAGTAATTTATATTATTATTATTTAATTAATATTCGTCATCTTGATATTCATCTAAAATCATTCCCTCTCTTTCCCCTAAAGTATAATCTAAAGTAAATAATTATTTCTAATTACTTACCCATCATTATTCCCTTTCTAATTTCTCTCACATGTCACATCTTCCAACTTTTCCTATTAACCCCTAATTCTCATCTAACCCATTCCCTAACTATGTGCACTTATTATGTGGGGTCAAACCCTCCCTCACCAACTCTTTTCATTTCTTCATTCAATTTTCCCCTTTTGGAAAAGACTCCATGTCTTTGGGCACATGGGTCTTGCTTCCAAAAGTATCCAAAAAGAATAAAAAATTTATTTATTCCTATCATTCCCTTGCCTTTGGAGTGTGAGGACAAACTTTTCCTTTATGGCAAGATCTCTTACATTTCAAAGTCATATCTCCCCTCTTGACTCCTCTCATGGTGCCACCTAGAACCATCCTATGAGTTAGGAGATAATCTATCATCCTAGCCATCCACTTTTCACTCTCAACCTATCTATCCAAACACTTAGCCATTTTCAAAGGATCTCACTCAATTATCATTGGAGTGTTGCTATACTACCAAAAATACTAGTGAGAACATATTGAATTGAATATCATAGGAAAATCTACATAATGAGAGGTCTAGCATAGTTTTATTTCATTGAATTCTATGCATGTTGAATCTCTCTTCACCTAACCCGAATGTTTTCTTGCTTTGTGTCTCCATTTTATTTTAATAGTTAAATCATTCATTTTGGAACACTTTTCATGTACACATCCCATACTACACCGAGGTTTCACCCTCCATCCTAGGAGTCATATAGACACAAAATATTTCCCTAAATGGAGAATCCATCTAGCCTAGTGAATTTCAACTTTAATTTCCTGTAAGTCATGAATGGTAAGCCTGTCTACCCAAGAAGTAGCTTTCGACATATACCACCTTGTGGCTTTAGTGATATTGTTTTCTATCTTCTTTATAATGTAGGTAGTGATTAGATTCAATCACCCTTATATTATAGGTATTTTTTGCTAAGCTTCCTAATACGATAGTTAGCTTTGATTACTATTACCTAAAAGGTAGGGTAACTACCCACACAACTGCTCCAATATCATATCCAAGGTATCCCTTAGCAATCCTTCATCTTCATGATCCATGTGAATGATGGGTAATCCCTTGTAGTAGCCCATACATTGATCATTGGCACAATCCAATGACTTCCTATCACTAAAGTATCCTAGAGGTTCACACTTACATGGGTCTTACATAATGAGGTTCACAATCCTTCATCTTCATGAGCTAGGTGAATGTTGGGTAATCCCTTGCAGTAACCCAGACATTGATCATTGGCATAGTCTAGTGACTTCCTATCATTAAAGTATCCCAGATGTTCACACTAGCGGGATCATAATGAGTTTCATAAGTACTAGTCAAGTGGACTTAGATAAGTATATCGTGATCAAGTGATTCAAGAGCCTATACATAGAATACTATAGGTTTGGAATTGAATATAAAAAACACATAAGAACCACATTGAACCCACACAATATGGCCTCTACTCGACATATAAACAAACAAATACAAACTATAAAGTTGTCAAATCCACTCACTTCATTCCAGTTGTTATCCAAAACACACAATTTAGCAACACATTCCTTATTAGAAAGATACAAGGACAATATCCAACCTTATTTAGTAATACTTATAGTTTTTCTTATAGACAACATAAGAAAACTTAATGAATTCATCCCAAACTCAACCCAAGGTCAGGAACATAGCTACAACAAATAGACCATCCATAGCCAATAAGAATACCTATTATTTTCCCCATCAAATCTTGTTAACCTAATTTTACATCATAATAGGATATGAGTTATCAAGTTCCCTTGATTCATCCATAACCATCTAATACACATTTCAACCTCAAACCAAATCTTATTAAAGAGGGAATGTCGAACAAATTTAGGAAAATCCCCAACCTTGGAGTTATTGCTCTAAATCCTCCCCCTACAAACTTGAGATCATAGAGGTGTCCTTCACCCAAGGATTTCCTATACACCTGCTTCCCAATGGGATTAAAATCACATGCAGTTATCCTCACAAGGCTTATCTCAAGGTACATACACCTAGAATTCCTACATAGAAAACCCCTCATCTGAATAATAAATAATAGTAATATGATTTTCCACCCAATGGATTTAATTAAACATCATCAACTAATATTATTTTTTCTTTCCAAACACACCAAGGTTCTATTCACATTAAGATTCTCTTACATGGAGAATAAGGGTTAGCTAGGTTTTGTTAGAAATATTGTTATCCAATATACATCTCCCTAGGCATGGATATTGAAACATACCTAGGTAAAAGGTTATTAGGTAGTCTTGACTCAATTTAAGATTAATTCATGCACATAGTTTCCCAATTTAGCAAACCTATACCACTACACTTCCATCCAAGTATACAGTCAAGATCTCAAATAAAACCTCACCACCATTATTATTCCTAATTCAATAGGACCATCTAAGAAGATCTTATAGACATCTTTGAAGGGCATTCAATAGTATTTATAAGCTTGTTTTAAGTATAATCAATGCTTGAATAAGAGAGTTGGCAACATTATGTCCATTCAACAAACATACCAAAATATAAACCCAATAACAAAATTAAAAATTACTAATAATATTCTTGATCTTCTAATTTTATTTACCCTATGGTGCAATGCCATATTTTCTAATAGTCTAGTTCATAGACTAGAAAATTTATTTATATTTTCAATTTATACTAAATATGACCTTGATGGTCAACAATAAGGTCTTAAGAGAAGTTGCATACCATTATCACATAGGGTTTATCTCTTAACTCAATATCAACAATATAGTCAAATTAAATGATAGTTGCCTTCCATTTAGTATGCAATTATATTGCGGTTCACTACATCTATCTCATATTTAAGAGGTTAATAGGCATCACTTAATCACTTTAAGCCTTTACCCTAAAATTCAAAGTGGGTTACCAAGAGTATCAACTTGCAAACATTACAAATATATTTAATACAATATGGTCCTAATGCCACTAAAACATGTCATCATCACTTACATTATCATGGAACCATAATTCAAAACTTGGATTAAGCAAACGTGTTTGTACTTCATATTATATAAAGAGGTCTATATAGTATATAGTTATATTTTTAACCCACCTCATTCCATGTAAAATATTAAGGTAAGAATATGCATGCCACCCTCCCCTTTTGTATAGTCAAAAGTTCATACCCTTGAAAAATGAAGTAATTTAATCTTAAAGAATTATCCTATAGTCATATAAAGGTGAGATGGTTTAGATAGATAAAAAACCCAAATTCTTAGGTCTCTTAATAAACTTCATTCCATAACCACCATGCCCATACTTCCCTTTTACCAAATTGATAAAGGTTTCAACTGTTAAAATTTGAACAATTTACATATTACCAAATCATATCAGTTTATTTCTAATAATAATGATCCATATCTTTATACAACTTTTCAAACAAACCTTGACATTAAGATTTTTAACTCCATTTCTTTCATGTTGTTTTGTTAACAATAATATATTACTGAAAAGACTTCAAGCTCCTAGTTTAAACAACCCCAAGAGCTCAATCAAATGACTTATAAAGTATCCAAGTCATACCGAGACTTGACCATGATTTGAGAAATTGTTCACTAAGATTGAAATTAATGCCTCTAGTAGAATAAATTACATATCAAACAGGGGTATGTTTGTTCATGAAAACCTACTGAGAAGCATTCCACATGTCACTTACTACTGGGTGTCTCGGAGTATTTTATAGAGTCAATCTTATATTATAGTATGATAATCATCTCCAGCGAAGGCTCGATGGCCAATTTAGAGGTGTAAAAGTACAAAGAGTGGGCGAGCTTCTCCAAAGCGTGAAGACTGGCCCTAAGTTCGTGACTTCTGAGACCAGCAACTCCAAGAAATGTAGGTAAACGAGCGGAACTGTTAAGAGGCGATTTGGTGCTATCTGGGGTTTGATTTACTTTTCAACAACAAACAACACTCATACCCTAGGTCGCAGCAAATACCAGAAGGCATTTTAACAATCTTCTCTTGCTTTTTGACCGTGAAAATAGCAACACAAATCAGAAAAACGACTACAGTCACAGGAATAACCTGGAATCCAAATGTCCCAGCGTCTAAAAGGGCGAGTTAATCTGCCTTGTCCCGTCGCCCTTCACACTTAACTTCCTCCAAAACTCGTCACAGTTCAAAACGTCTCAGTCATGCCCTTTTCCCACTCTCTCCTTCCAAACCAGTCTCGAATGAGCAAATAAGGGGGTCGCGAGGGTTTAAAGTCTACCCGGCGCACCATTTTCTCCCCATGACCTGCATTCTTCCCTGCAAAAGAAGGGACGCCATGCCTTATTAATAGAACGGACGTCCTTCTTTTGACCCGCGCCCCTCTTGTTTTCAATGGGGTTCGCCTCCTCACCTGCTTTTTTTCAATTTGTTTCTCCCACAGTCAACCACCATGGAAGTGGCTGACGTGGGGGATGTGACAAGACAACGGCCCAGCTTTCCTCCCAAATTCTTCATAGGCACCTGAGTCACGCACAACAACGGATACCAGTGTTTTTGTATCCAAATCAAATATCATTCAAGAAATGCAATGCAGCTCTTCTCAGAAACTAAACATAGGTCTCCAGGTTATTCATCCTACATATTTCCACTGAAATTTTTTAGAACAGTGAAAAATTTTCAATCGAATTTTAAGATCCAAGTTCCAATTCGAATTTATATTATTTCAAGACCAAACCTGGGAGCAATGAATTATGGAATGTAAATCCTGCTATAAGAAAACATTTTTTTTTGTCACTCCATAAACCTAGAGCTGCCAAATGCACACATCTGTGGGATAAAGCAGGACTAACCCTTGAGGTTTTCTCTGTCATTCTGGGGTTGAGAAGGTGTTCACATTCTTTCTGAAGCTCAAAAAATGCTCATAGAGACTACAGGAAAAGAGATAGCGTCTTACAAATGAAAAAATCACATGTACTCCCAATGGCATACAGTGTTCCCTTTAAAATTTTACAGCACATCAAACTTTCTATACAAAAAACATACAGTGTTCCCTTTAAAATTTACAACCCACTATGGCATGTAAAACATCGTATACAAAAAACAGTATTCTTTTGTCTCTCCTTGAACCTTGGGCTGCCAAATGCACACCTCTGTCGGACAAAGCAGCACTATTCCTTGAGATTTTACCCGTCCTACTTAAGTTGAGAAGCTATTGACAACTAAACGTATCCTTCAAAACTGGAAAAGGATAGTGTTTTACAAATGATAAAATCATATAGACTCCCGATCGTATACAATTTTCCCTTTAAAAGTTTACAACTCATTCATTTTCCCTTTTGTTCTTGTAAAATGATCTGTCCAGCCTCCTAGTCCTTAACAACCCAACTACTTATCCAGGGCATTTCCGTGGTGAGAAAACTCTGGATTCCATTATAAGCTTGAAATGCCATATATAAATTCCATCTATCAAACCTGGTAACAGTAAAGTATGACGCATAATCCCCACCACAGACACGTGAATATACTTACACAGAGGTGCCAAATGCACATATCAATAGGATTGGCAGGAATATTCGTCAAGAAGGCCTAGCTATCTTTATGCAAGATTCAACAAATATTTCAATAAGCCAAAAAAGAGGGAGCTCTCAATAGATGGGAGGATCAGATTTGCTTCCCAGCCATGCAGAGTTTGACACTAAAGCTGTCTAGCTCGTTCAATAAGGCTCTTTTTGTTGTCAAGTGGTCTAAGTAGCCTTTTGAGTAACTCAGCCTTCACTGACAAAAGTTTTTCTCATCACAATGAATTATAGTCCAGATGTATCACGAGCTTAGTATTATTAAAGAGAGACCTCCAGAAAAATTTGCAAATGAATTTGTGAATTTGTAATGAATCTGACATTTTGGACCACAACATTGTGGATCATCATCATGCTGAATGATTGAACTTACAAATAAGAACTCCTTATATAGATAACTCAGTTTAAAAAAGATGTAAAGAACAAAGTCAAATCTTAAATTCTTAGTAATTACTAACTAGTGCTCAATGAGAATATTAAATGAATGTCAATAGTACATCAACTATTAATAATGTCAACAAATGATATTTAAGAAATGATAGGCTTCCATGAATCGCTTAGTTCCAACTCTTCAATGTATCTATATACCTCATATGGAACAGTTAGGACTCGAATGTGGGACCTTCCATTTTCTTCCGGAGTGCTCTACCAATTGAGCTACCAGTCCATCATCGCTCCAACTGTGACTTATTTCCAACACTCTCCCTTAAGCCACACTGCAGGTGCTCGGGGCTCCTAGCCTAGCTTTGAAACCTAAGACCTTCAATTTTCAGCTAGAGTGCTCTACCAACTGAGCTACTGAACCCTCTTTGACCAGCCCATCATGGGTCCAGATGTGAATTATGTCCAACACAGTTCTATTGATATTTTTTAGTGATATTTTTTAGATGTTTACCAATCTCCATCACCTCTCTCAGCTATCTATTCAAGCAGTGTTCATCTCTTACCAGAATTCTTGCTTTTGCCAAGTATATATCATGAGATGTAACCTGCAACTGCTTAGGTAGGACATAATTCCTATAGCAACATGATAGATATCTGAACTATGCTCCTTAAGCTAATTTATCTGAAGTCAAATTCCAGCCTGCTTCCCTATTAAATCTCCTTTTGTGTTCTTCCTATTCAATTTTGCAATCCAGCATACACAAGCCTCTAATACTCTAATCTCAATCAAATGTGATTACTGACATCCAAATCTTAAGAAAATAATTATAAATAAGCATCACAGTCAGGGGCTTAGACTTGCTCGCATAAGATCTACCCAAGTAATAAAATATATCAACTCCAAATATAACATAAGTCCACATGGCAGTGCACTAACAAGAGATAGTATGTTTGAGCTTCACAATGAGTCATTTGAGATACTCAGAAAAAACTTGTCCATTAGGCCAGTTCGAGGAAGGTGTGTGCAAAGTTGTATGGTAATCTTGGGCAAAATCTTACAGTGTTTAATAACGATATCAGACTTTTTCAGCAGTGTGGATTGGAGGTGAACTTTAAGAACATGCTGTCTGGGATTTAACCAAGAAAAACTCAGAAAAATTATGAGAAACTAAAATATGCTGAAACTTTCATGAAAATTGGGGGTATGCCTTGTTTTTATTTGATCAAGTTAAATAAAAAAATGCTCATTTTTCATCCAGTGCAACCCTAAAAAATATTTTTTGAATTTTAAAATCAAAGCAAGGTTCACAGGTTGCAGCCTCTTGAGGTCAAGGGATAGCACCCCTACCATGTTTCTTGTCCCAATATAGGATGGGGTCAAGAGGCAAAGCCCCTGCCACCAAGATTGTATTAGGGTCTTCAAAACCATAGAAACCTTCATGGTACATGTCATTCTTCATAATTATGTCACTTTTAAGTTTTAACCAACTCCAAACCATTCGAAAAGTGCAAGCATCAAGGACATAAAGAAGTAATTAGGCCCTAGTTGAATGAAAATGGAACAACTTTTTTTTTAAACTGCCCTTGAGTGTGTCCTAATCAATCCAATGTTTGGTTTCTTCAGAAAAATCCAAATCTGCTTTGAAAATTTCTAAATCTGCAACGTAAAAATGATATTTTGACTGAAATTTTGAAAAAGTATTTTATAGGCAAATTTTAAATGCCAGTTTAATCCCAAATAAACTACGAAATTTTCTTAAAACATCACAAATAAATCATGATTTCTAAAAAAATCACAGTTCATTCATGATTAAACCAGTATTGAAAGAATCCCTTATTATCAGAGAAGATAACCAGAAATCCAATCTAAAATGGATCACCAACATTGTTATCTTAGATTTGTTGTACACTTTACAAACCCTTGTAATAGTTCTCTCACCACTTAGAAAAGCAATGTAGATTGCATTTTCAAGATGTATATTGGAACAAAAAGTTTCCAATATGCTAATTTATTGATTGTAGGGATTGAGATAATGAGTGTATCTCCTTGCTTGTTTTGCAAGTACTCTTTGAAAGCATCCTTTATCTTTGTTTCTTGCTTTTCTCAGAATGTCGGACTTTGCATGCATGCTTTGGTAGCACTGATAGGGTGCATGGGTGGCACAGATGGAGCTTGGCAACCTATATGCTTTTGATGCTTTTCTGCTTTTGCATTCGCATGAATTGGGCATCTTATGAACCTCACATTAAAATAATAGAAGTGCTGTAATAAATTCAGAAACAGAATGCAACCTTGAGGCAGAGCAACACGATACAATGTTACTAAAAGTAAGCCATTGCAAACTATTTCAATATAAAATCCAAATATATTTAATATTTTTCACATGCCTCATAAATTTCTTGTCAACAATGTATAATACTCAACTACTACCACTACCATTTACCCTACACATGTGGGGTAAATACTTCTATTCTAATTAACTACTAGGATGGATACAAAGCATATGCACCCTATTCCTTTATTCAATACTTGGTGTAAGACACCATAATACCATATCCCTAGGTACATTACAAAACACTTGGATTGTATGGATGTATTTTGAAAATCCATAATGAGATTAAACTTAAAACATGTGAACTAAAATATCCACACATAATGGATAATGAGGTTTAACTTAAAACAGTTAACAAAGACAAGCAAGTTTGCCTATTCGTAGTAACTAGTAACAAACAACACCATCAGGATCTGCAATAACAAACCATTCCCAACTAGGGCATTCTATATCGCAAATTCACTGAATTTTTGTAAACTCAAAGAAGTTATTGAAAGTGAGTGTAGTTAGATGTCCAATCAGACTTTACGGTCTTTGTTGTAAAAACTGTGAAGAGGTGGTTTCTCGTCCACTACCTTAAAATACATGTCATGAGGCCCATAAAGCATTAACAAGCTTCGAGCATGCCCTTATTCTCTACTCTATATAATTTCATTTGCAACAAATTTCGTTGCAACTTAGGAAAAGAGCCCACAGATTGATTACTTACATCCTTATACAACCGTCCCAGCAGGATTTTTCAGAATCTTTGAGATAAGGATGATGTAACATCCATCCTCTTAATACACAAGTAAATTCAAGAATTTACTAGAAGGTAAATAAATTTAGTAAACATGAGAGAGAATTTTTTTTTTTAAAAAAAAAATCATTTGCATAAGCACAAGAATAAAGTATAACTTTTCCATATAAAATTCAAACTTGAATTCACATGTATTCATAACTAGAATCAATTTAATTCCTTACAATATTCATTTATATCACATAAGATACACTTAACATAAAGAATAGTTTTACCTCATGGGTTTTGACTATCATAAGCCAGAACATGGAGTTCACTGCATCTGGAATGTCGATCTCTATCTTCACAAGCCTCAGACAGTCTACTGCTACAGAGGGAGAGCATCATCCGAGTGCTTTTCCTCCAACCACGGACTCAAGTGGTCCCCCGCGCACTTCCAAACTAGAAGTAACCCGGCCCTTCTCGAAGAGTATAGATATAAGGAACTGCCAAGTTTCACCATCTGAGTCCTAGTGATGTGTACTACAAAACTCAATCGACCATACAACTCTAGATCCCTTCTAGCTAAGTACGATCATTCTGATTGGTCGTTCCATCTAGACACACACCTCTGACTCGTCTTAGAAACTATCTCATCCTATAGTCTTTCATACTTTATTTAGTACTCTAGACTCAAACTAGTCATTATAGAAAATCCATTCTAGCCAATCTGACTTAGAACTAATCCTTAATCTAGGATATTCATTCAATGTAAAGATTTAGGTATTTCAACCCTTTTAAAAGTCCCTTATTGCATCCTTGCAATATCTAGGGTTTATGACTTCCTGTCATTTTACTCTCAATATTCAATACCCAACATCTTGTTGCATTAAATCGAGTTTCGACATTATCGTAGAATCTCTTAAGGTATTATAAAGACTTCTTGTCTTGATCTATGGTTTTCTTCGACCTTTCACTATCAATCAATATATAAGTTCAATTTCATATCCGACATAAGAGTTATAGATGTTCTATATCCTCTTTGTTTCAATACTAGGGTTTAGCTTTTCTAACCCAACGCATGGAAAATCAAACATCCTTGTTTTCCAAAGGTAATAGCATAAATGTAGCAAAACATATGAACAAATATTTCTAGTCTTTCCTAGACCATTTGGCATTGCATGCATTCACATTTTTCATAACATAAATAAACATAGTATTCAAGGTATTTCCCCAATAGTATAATATCTAAAAGAATACTATCATTTCATATCAATGGTCTTGATCTAAGCCAGTCTTTCAACCCTTAAAGGTTTGATTTATAAAAGAGAATAATCTTCTTTCGACCCCTTGGTCTATTTGAGTCTACTAACTTTCAACCTAGGTTAAGTTATGAACTCATATATAACTTCCTTTATCACTTAAACCTTTATCAATCTTAATAGTTTACCACCGTCATATTGAATTGAGTTACGAATCTCTCCTTAAGTCCTTCCCTGAGGTAAATAATTCCAGTGATACCCAATCTTGGGTTATCTATGTCTTCTGTGCACTTAGCACTTAAATATGTTCTATTGTACAAGAACTATGAGATCTATATCTTTGCATTGACTAGATTACTCTCTCTCCTGAGACAACATAACATAAGTGATAACAATTAAAATAACACTCCTTTAATTCATTATGACATAGGCTTGGTCTTATATTCACTAGGTTTGGTATTTCTTTTAAGAAGGAGGAAATAGTCTCATACACAACAAGAGTGGTTATCATGATTCATCCCCAAACTCGACTAGGCCAAGGAGGATTTGAGGGTAGCATAACCCTGAACTACCTTTTTAAGCATCTATATCACTTTAAACAAACAAGAATTTAACTTTCTCGTTGCGGACATTTAACTAAGTCTCACAAGATTCATGCATGAAGTGATTTATAGGCAAGATTGCCCCACTACTGGTTTTCATAACCACTATTATCACAATGTATACATATATACGAGAAAAGGCTATATCCGTTATCAAAGAAGAAAGATTACTTGCCTTACATTGTACGCGATAACCCCTGTCATCTCTCGACTATTCTGAATTTGAACTTGAAGTTACCATGGAATTAGATAGCATTTGAGCTGAGTCTTCCCAACTTGATAGTCGTTACTTTGGCCACATTTATTCCATTTCAGAGGGTTTAGTTTCCCGGACAAAATTGCACAAGTCTACGTTGGCCCTTAGCCTGAACACCATAAATTCCTGCTCACTAGTATGGCCTGCCTCTTTTATTGACTGCCAACCCTTTAAAAGTTTACTTTGATATTTTATCCTCAGATATTTGGCCGATAGGTTTCTAAATAACTACATTTGGCTTTCTTTATTATATAGTAAGCCAGGGATGATGATGGCGTAGCATTGTATCTTAACAAATTTCAAGGCCCTGCATCGCTATTCCCATATCATTTCGATGCTTCCATGACCATCTATGGCGGATAGAGTATATGTAACGCAACAACTCTTAGTCCCCGATTCCTCCATGATAGTGTGGCGAAGGACCTCCTAAGCAGTGACATTGCAAGTAGAAACTACGTTCGGTTACTAATTCTCTACCACTTCCTCTAAAAATATTCGACGCCACCCTTTTTGCAGTCATATGGCACTCCTCCCTTGCATTCAGTCCCAACAGATTAGTTAAAGATTGGTTTTTTCCAAGTTGAGATAAAAGATCGTGTCAAAAACGGTTACCGCCATCCCTTTTCTTGCCAAGAATGGCTCGGTAAGCTCTAGATTCCCTAACTGTCATTTCCAATTTTCTCCAATAAATTTGAAAGAAACGGTTTTAAAAGAAGTTACGAGTAGCTCATGGCATTCATAATGATAGCCACGTTTTCCATCGTGGATATCCACGTTTAACTCCACACTTATTATTGTGTCCTCTTTGGTAGAATAGCTACTGCCTTAAACAAATTCCTTAGCATGTTAAACAATATATAAATATATATATATATATATATATATTAAAACCTTGCCACTTTCGATATGTTGTGCCACGATGAATTTGGGCTCCACAAAACATTTATTTTCCTTGTTTTCCACCTCCAAGAATTATATCGTGGCTTATAATAGTCCACCAAGATACTTAAACAAGCTCTATGTTCGACACTTAGCCATCGTTTAAAATTTAGCCCGAGCTTCCTATCATTTGAAAACAAATTAAATCATGTTCCATGTTTCCATCCCATAGCTATGGAAGTCGGCTCAGGTTGACAATAGAAAATAAAGATAATAGTAATCAGACCAAATTGAGGCATTATTGCCAGAAATACAACATTGGTCCATACATTGTTATAGAATGTCTTAGCCATTTCATTATCACACCAAGACGTGTATATAGTGAAGCGAAAAATAGACACGGGTATGCATATCCTAACTTTCCTCACAAGATCGAGGATTATCTTGATGGTCCTTTCCAAAGACTTAGGAATTATTTCCCATCTTAATTGCATGCCTATTTTCGAGGAAACTACCTCCCTTTACAAAGATGGCGTGAGTGGTTACCAAGGCACGAACTACCATGAAAGACTTCCAAGATTTGGCGTTGCAAACAAGTGACTTGCGCCACCTTTGTGGCTTCAACACGTGGCCAAAATGGTTTAAGAAAAAGCCATCTAGCATTTGCAAATGACTTCACATACCTATAGGTAGTCAAGCATACATGATATTGTATCACGACAAAACTTAGGGGTGTGGGTTTGACTGATCTATTCCACTATATTGGCATTTATTAAAAGTTTACAAAATGACTCCCATAATATCATTTTCCTCTATCATGCATTAAAGGAAAGCTGCTATTAGTTAGCATAGGTTTATAACCTTCGCATATAACATGCAATGAATATTTTAATATATTAGAAATTGCATCAGCATAAACTCATTTACGTCATTGACAACTTGTCGAGTTGGAAAATAAACTTAGACTAAAAGGGTCGAGTATCCCTTACCCGACTCAACTAGGTTCACCATTTCACCCAACATTAGACCTAAGATGGCGACAACTTGTTCTTTACCTTATATCTATACCCCTCTCTCTGATGATGCTCTCCCTCCCTTTCTTGGAGGGCGGAAACCTGTTTCCTGAATACAACTTACAACACCAACTTGAGATTAATGTATCATTAATCATTTCATAATCCTTATGAAATCATCACATCTTGACAACTTTTAAACACATGTTGATTTTAGTCAAATAAACCTAACTCATGAAAACATTGATTTTTCCTGACATTTTCCTTAACATCAAATCATTGAAACATGCATAATTATCTACTAATTACTTCAAAGTAAAAAGTAAAACATAGTTAAAGTTAGGGGTGTAACAGATGATATCATATTCTAAAGACCTTTATGGTTTCAGAAGCCATGCCTCTTATAACAGAAATATATTAGAAACACAAATCAATGTTATGGAAGTTAGAAGTGTCATAAAAGCCTCCAGTTCAAAATTCATACAATCTTATCCAAAGTAGATGGACTGAGAATAAACAGTACGTTTGGTTCAGTTATTTGAAACTTTATTACACAGTCCAAGTACCAAAGGAACAATATACTGACTGTGTGCTGCTATAAGAATTAATAAGAGTCAACTTATAGTTGCAATCTATCTTCCAAACTTACAGTTGCAATCTATCTTTCAAGAAAACAAATATGGGGCAATCATTATCTTTTTAAGCCATCCATTATAATTTCTAAACTCACTCAATGCTTTGAGTTTGAATCTGATAGTTTCTCTCTGTAGACAACAGTCTTGCATATGGGATACATTTTAAATTGAACAATCAAAAAATCTTTATGCAAACCCTCTAGCGGGAGGATATTGCAATTCAATTTTTAATTTGATAAAGTTCAGAAAATATATAATGAATGTGGGCCTATATTTCAAATACAATAAATCAGTAATGAAAAATAAATTTTAAATGAGACATGAAATTCAATCAATGCAACGGAAAACCTACTTAATTGCTTTTGAACTTGTATTGTTGGTAGCACCCAACTACCAGACAACGTGGTGGGGCATACAATTGCCAATCAACTTTTACAAATTTTAATATTATTTTGCGAATGTCAAGTGATGCAGCATATGCATCCTAGTCCAAGTAAACAACCATATTAATAATGCTTCCTAAAATGAGTCATACCAGTAAAACTAAGTCCTGAAATTCCTTGTAGAATTTCCATGGTTAATATGCATCTCGAAGTTTGTTTTACCAAATTTTAGTTGGAAAGTCCTCCAATTGTGAGGTATTTCATTAATCAGCCCTTCAACAATCTAACTAGACACCAAATGACAAAAATTTAAAGTTAACTTCAATTCTTCATTACAAATCATCCAGTCCCAAGACTGCTGTTATTTGCACTTGTCACTGCTAACCATATCGCATCAATCCACCACTGAAAAGCTTCCTTGCATCGGATTCCAATTGTCTGCAAAGAGTTTGTCCAAAACATAAATAGTGCTTTCTGGTCATCCAGAGGAAGGGTCCCTACCACTTTAGTAACACGCTCAACAAATATTTCAGAGTATACCAGAGATCGACCATGCAAAGTCCCATTGTAACAATCCATCTTACAAATATGATATGCCATAACTGGCACCCACATTCTCAGAAAAGAAATTCGGAAAGACTTGGGAACAGTTATATCCCCATTTGCCAAACCCTTCATATACCTGTCCACTAAAATTTGTAGCAGATAATCTGTGAATAATTGGGAAAAAACTTGGTAGCGGTAGCTGCTGTAGATATCAGTATTTTCGTAAAGTAAAATTTCAGGTAGTTGTGAATCTTCGACAATCATTTTCAATGTAGTTTCGAATATTCGAATATTGCAAAGCTTAGTAACATCTAATAGCCACAATAGATTCTCACAAGCCGAATCCCTTGTTTCACTATTGAAACAATTGTTTTGACGATTCTTAATACACTCAATTTTGAGACTAAATTCATTTATAATTGCGTCTCTACATACCTTTTGCACAGCGGGAAATGCATTGCCTTGGAAAATTCCACTCAGGTGTTGCTCCATTGTAAGCCGCATACCCTTCAGAGGTACCATATGGGATTGCTTTTTCCATATAGTAGAAAACATTTCTGGCAATTTCTTTTTTAAGAGCTCTAACTCTCCACTAAACGAGGAGTTGGAAATTCGGAGCCTGGCAGATAAATCGCCAGAAACACTTACTTGAGGAGATGATAGTAGAGACTTGATTTTGAGTGATTGATGGGGAGTCCATGGAACCGCTTCCAGATAATGCATGTATGCATCAATGCCTTCTTCAAACAGTAATTCAGAAGCAACGGGAAAAATGTCTAGGGCTTCATCTACGCAAGAGAAGAAAAAGGTCTGTTCCGTTGTAAGATGAATACATGAGGCGAATACACTTTATGTAATTCTCAGCAACGCCATTAGGAGGAACAGTTAACTTGATTTCAGGAGGCGAAATATGTAAAGACCACCGTTCGGAGAGCCTCACCTGAAAAAACTTGGATTTGTTCAAAACACGAGAATGTAGATGCAAAGGATTACCTTCATATTCAACACCGTCGGAGCAAATTAACCTCAATATAACATCGCCATCATTCTCGTAACCGATTTGGAAGGATGTGCGTCCATTGCCGCTTGCGATTGAAGGGATGGAAGTGAGGCATTCAGACTTCAAGCCGCACCCTCATCTTCTCTCAATGCTAACTGAAAGTTAAATATAACTTTTTAAATGTGAATCTCCGGAAACTTGGCAATGTTATTTTTAAACGATCATAGCTTCAAGGGTTGATCAAACCAAACCCAAGCGATAGGTGACAAATGGGGATTTCTAAAACAGCAACACCTGTGCGAGTTCAGGTTGATGGATTAAAATGTCTAACTCGTTGTTATGGATGTGATATTTTAATATGTCTGGTGTTTTATTATAACATTTATTAAGGTTTAAATGTTTAGAGGTGTGATTCGTTTAGGTTTTGGCTTTAAGTGATTTTGAGTGGATCTTTTGTGGGTTTTTGGTTTAGATGTACCATTATTTATCTTGTTATAATATATTTGTTCAAAAGACAAAAATGTCAATATCTATGTAATCCAATTGTTCCCATTAATTTTATTATTCTTTCACATTTTATTTGATGTAAGATTGTTTAGATAATTATATTGTTTAATTGACTAATCAATTTGTTTGAGTACAAATATTTTTGTTGTTTTAATGTTTTCAAATGTATGGAAAAACAATCTACTTCAATTAAATGTATGCATCTATTATTTTGTTGTTTTTGCTTTAAGTGAACTAACTTTCTTGATTAATAAATAAGAATTAAATAACTAATTAACCAAATTAAGTGCATTACTCCATTTAATATTTGATGAAATTAATTAAATTAGAGGTGGAAGAATTATTGAAGGGTTGAAGGAAGCTTTGTTGAACTTGTGTCTACACAAGCATAAGTTTTGAAGGTTTATATTTTAAAGGATACATTTCTCTATATCTATGGTGTTGGGGTTTCTTTTCATCAAACAATGGACATCTTGTCTTTCCTTGATTAGTAAGTATTTGGGGGAACCCTAGTTTACTAGTGATGATTTTAGTTTAGGTAAGTGATGCTAGTATTTTTATGGGTGAATGGTGATATGGGGATCACCCTCCAAAGGATGGATTCTAGAGTTATTTGAAAAATACTTTCATTGACATTATTAAGGTATTATCGAAACTTAAAGGAGAAAAATGGATACTACTTCACCTGTTGAGAAGGGGATTTTGTTAACAAGAAGGAGAAAATTATAAATGTTAAATTTAAAGCTCAAAACATCACTAAGTTTATAAATTTTGATCTCTTAAAGTGTAGATTAAGTTTTTTAATCTTTGGTCATTCCCAAGGGCATCCAACCATAGATAAAAAAAAATTGAATTCTATTAACTTCTTGCTATACATTTGCTATTATGGGAGGATTTACTTCTTTCACTTGATAAAAGATGGAGAAATGCTCTTTGACAAAGGCCCTTAGTTCATGGCTAGAAACAATCTTTTTATGAATTATTAGGATGACAATTTTGAGTCATTAGACAAGATACCTAGCTCCATTCATATTTGGATCAAGCAATCTTGTTTTCTATCTAATTTTGGAGGGAAGAATATTTTAATGCAATTGAAAGCTCTCTTGGGGTGAAGCCACAATAGTGGTTTACAATTTGATGGAGGAAGGAAAACTGAGAAAAAATGACCCCATAGAAAAAAAAAGTGATTTTGGGGGTTCGTACGAATCTAGAATTTTGACCAAACCAAAAAGGGATTTGACCGAACTGGGGTTCAAGTGAACCCCTTAAACTTTTTTCCACCAAAACTTGAAAAAAATGCTTATGAAAGGGGTTTGAATGAAGCCCCTTGAAGAGGTTTGCTTGAACCAGGGTTCGAGTGAACCCTAGTTCAAATGAACCCCTAGGGGTTCATACGAACCCCCCTAAATCCTCATCCCCTCTCTGAGGCACACACAAAACCTAAATTTTGGCACTTTGAAGCTCGGGTTGAGGTTGAAAATGGAGGAATCCTCATAGACCCAGCTGGAATCAACTAGTCCTTGGAACAAGCTATCCAATGAATAGAATTTTAATATTTTTTGGTTTTATTATGTATTTGGATTTTTAGTTTTATTAAACATAGGTTTTTCATCGAAAAAGAAGGTCTCTATTCTGCACATGTGGAAAAATAGTAGATTATCAAAAAAATAAAAATGAGTGCACCAGATATTGAAATCCTTGATCCAACAAAAAAAATTTGAATTTTGATATATATACAAAAAAAGTTATGCATTATACGATCGCATTATGTTTGAATTGTAATTGGTTTGACTTCAAAACTTGATTAAAGAAAAATAATTCAATAAAAAACTATCTAACCAAGTGGAAGCACTAGATATCGAAGTTCTAAATCTAAATTCGAAAGAATTTGAATTTTATCCTTCATGTAAAAAAAGCTATGTGTTATACGGTGTGTGTCACATTTTAAAAATGTTGTTTTCTTAAAAAAAAAACCAGTTTTCGTGGGAGATGGAAAAATAAATGCAATCTAATTCTAAAAAAATTGAAAAAAATATTTTTAGAATCTACAAACAAAATGTGACGAGACTCTAGTTTGCATCATCTTCAAATCCTTCATGGTTTAGCTGCTATAGGCACCCGAATGTGAAGATTTAGTTAAAAATAATAATTTCAGTGTCTAGTTTGGCCAAAAATTGTAAACCACTATTGTGGGATCAACCCTTAAAAAGTTTGTCAAAGTGATTAAATAAATTCTCAATATAGATTGACTTCTTATTCTTGATTTTTTATAGAAATTGATGTATTTGGACCTACTTGCTAGAATGTGTTACAAATCAAGTTGTAGGATCAAATATGGAAATAAGAACTTGATGTCACATCCTCTTTAGGAGACTATTTTTATGTAGGACATTGGTAGACAATAAAATATATAAAATCAACTGAAATCTATCAAAAGGGGGATGGAGAGTAATGGCATGGGTATGGGTGCCACAACAAGAGAAGGGGATAGAGAGAAATGCTTATGATGTAGGTATGTGCATGTACATAAAGAGAGGGATCACCTACAAAATCATTAAAAGAGTGGTATTGTAACTACAAAAAGAATGATTTCACCCTATCCTCATTTTTGAGGTCTTCAAGATACAAGAAAGGGAGCTAAAGGAAACAAAAAGTCATTGTGACTACCCTAACATAGATATATGCAAAAGATTGGGATCGGTGAGAGAATGTGAATGTTGGATGAAAATTGGGGAAAATAAATGCAATCTCATGGAATATCATTAGGGTAAAATACACATGAAA